>WBNM01003413.1:0-10904 GCA_013399055.1 Ramphastos sulfuratus
ATATACTTGTAGAAATTTTTGCTGTTACTCTTGATCTCCCTGGCTAGATTTAATTCAAACTGAGCTTTGACTTTTCTAACCAGGTCTCTTGCTGTTTGGACAGCTTCCTTATATACCCCCCATTCTAGATGTCCTTTCTTCCAGTAGAGTTTCTTTTGCTGTGATAGTGTGTCTAGGAGCTCCTTGCTCATCCAAGCAGATCTCCTAGTATTCTTTCCTGCCTTCCTTTTTGTCATTATACTTTGCTCCTNTTCCTTTTTGTCATTATACTTTGCTCCTGGACACAGAGTAGGTGATCCTTGAATACTGACCAGTGCTCATGGGCCCCTCTTCTCTCTAGGGTTTTGTCCCATGATACTTTTACCAGCAGGTCTCTGAACAGATCAAAGTCTACATGCCTAAAGTCTAGGGTTGTGAGCTTGGAATACATCCTTCTAGTTGCCTTGAAGGTCTTAAATTCAGTTGCTTCATGGTCACTACAGCTATGGTTATTCCTGAGCCTCACAGTGGTCACCAGCCCTTCCCTATTGGTGAAAACAAGATCCAGCATAGTTTCTTTTCTTTTTGGTTCCCCTACCATCTGTGTCCCTCCAGTAGATGTCAGGGTGGTTGAAATCCCCCACAAGGACCAGGGCTTGTGAGCACAAAGCCACTTCTATTTGCTTGTGGAGGGCCTCATCTGCTTAGTTCTGCTGGTCTGGTGGCCTGTAGCAGATCCCTACTGTAACATCACCTTCCCTTGTCTTCCATTTAATCCTAACCCTCAACCATGTGGCTTTCTAGTGTATATGCAGATAGGATCCTGTTCTAGCAGGAATTCACATCATGAAGCCAGATACTTTGTATACACCTCCCAGTACTCCAGTGCACTGTTACCTGGAGTAGGGAAGGGCATTTAATACTTCTATCATGAAAACAATGGAATGATTCCTCTTCTCACCTTCCCAACCCTCTGCATATAATTTATACATAAGATCACCATTCCTTTCCAAAAATTAAAGGTTTTGCATGTGCAGGATACACAAGAAGCTGTGGGAAACCCTGGAGAAAGCAAAGGCATCCATGCGTACATCTAAGCATCCTTCAGACTAGGCAAAGTAACATTCAAGAACAAACTGTTTTCTCCCAAGCACCTGATCAGTAAATAAACATATGTGAGCTGTTGTTGTTGTTGTTATTTTAATGTGGTTGTGCAGTATATGTTTGCAAATGCAGGACTAAACCATATGTCAGTGTTTCCCTTAATGTACTCCTGGAGGCTACCTACGCAGAAATCAGTCAAATAACTTCAAAACGACTATAAATACATGCACCTCCCATAACATTTCACACAGTTATGTTCACAGTGGTTGCCTGGTGCACTGGGCATAATTTGCATATCTTGCCTTTTGCAAGCTGAACATAATTTGGTACACTGTTTAAAGTTTATTATTCCAGTATCGTTTGATGCTCTAATTTATTTTGTGTGCCAGCATTTAATTTGTGACTAATCTTTTAAAGAGTTGAGTAAGGATCATAGTAGCCTCATTTTATAAAGACTTCTGTAATGAACTTGGGTGCTACCATGGTTTAACAGGAAGTTAGAGTTGCAGTTCATTACAGAACAGTGAGCTTCAGCTATATTGAATTACTGCCAGGAAATATTTACAGGCTACAGTCATAGACTTTACCTTTCAATCAATGATGGTCTAAGGGAACACTTCCTGAAGTTCGTTAATGCATTCGGATAGCCTGACAAGTGGGTGTGAGCTAATCCTGCCAACTTCAGTATCTTTCTGAGTGTTGCTTTGAGGCCAACAAAACATCCAAGTATTTTTTATGAATAAACAACTCATCAAAACATATGAGAACAGAAGGTTTCAAACACAGAAAAGCAATTGGCATAGTCATTTTAGAGTTAATTAGAAGCACAAGAGTACTTTATTCAAGCCTTCTAGACCAAGGGCCATCTGCATAACATTATAACATCTCTTACATCTGCCTTATAACTCTGTAGAGATATATATTAATGACTCTCCCTTTACTATGTCTGTGAAACAAAACGGGAGCATTTCAGTAAATATCATCAATATGCAGGAAAATTCCACAGTCAATAGGCTATGCTTTTACATTCTATTCTATATGTCTTTCGCTGTCATCCACCTTTTTATCCTAACCTCCTTTTATCATTTTGGATATCACAATTATTTGCTCTGTTGAAAAATTATACTTAAAAATAAGGAACAAGAGATTCAATGAAATAGAGCCACTGTAAACAAGAACAAAAGTGCATATTTTTCTGTATCTTATTTTGCTACATGTCATGACTTTTTCTTAGGCATAAAGAGTCTTGGACTTCAGGGAGTAAGTGTATCCTATATTTTTTCCCCGTATCTTACAAGTAAATAAAAAAACCCCCAACCTATAAATATTATACACTTGTTTATTTCTTTACTGGTGCTGGTTAGTGGGTGAAGCTCCAGCTCTCTGGGTGGCTGGGGAGGAGGTATAAGTGGTGGAAAGCTGCTTCTTATGTCTGCCAGCAATAAATTACCGTCCCCTTGCTCCCCAGTCACTGCAGTAACCAGGTAAAAGAAAAATAATGAGCCACAGTTCTTTCCTTTAGCTTCCTGTGGAGTTGTATAGCTGTGGTGTAACTTTATTATGGATTGCCTGTGTGAGACAAACTCCAGCTCACATTGCCAGGGGAAGTTTTAGGCAGAAGCAAGCCATAGTAAAGGTACAACATGCACAAAAACAGAATCTGTGGTCCCATATATTGATAAAGACATTTGAGAGTAAAGTGGCTAGGAAAGCTGGATATGGTTTAGTATAAAGGTTACAGCAATACTTGCTCAAAGCCATCTAGTAGATTGAATATGTCATTATTTGTACCATTACTGCAGTGAACAATTTGTTAGAGCAGGAAACGTAGCAATTTACACTTGGGAAGTTTCTTACTGTCTGGAATAAGGCATCCTGACACTATAAGGTAAGACTTTGGATTACTTGCCCCAATTTTGGGTTTATTTAGTTCCAAAACAAATTACTGCTATAACTTCAAAATCCAATAGTGAAGTAATACATCATATAGCAGAATTCTGGCTTTTAAAAAGATACATTAATTCCTGCTAGTCAATCAAAATACGCATCATAGATTATTAAGTATGGAAAAGAAATTGACATATTTGACTAGTATTTATTTAACTTGAGTACTTTAGAGATCCTTGACACTGGAAGAAAAAACAAAACAAACAAAAAAAAATCAAACATAAAGCTGCAATATAAAAGATCTAAAATATGAGGGGAAAAAAATTATTTTTCAGACAGAAAAAAATGTCACAGATTGTTTTCCAAGTTCATCTATTAAAAAAAAAAAACAAAACCAAAACCCAATTTTTCTTCTTAATCAAATATACTACAAAAATTTTAGTGTAAGAGTCAAAATATAATTTGTCTTCACAAACTTGGCATAACAGCTCTGGGACCATAAGCATTAAATGAGATGAGCAATAGGAATGCTTCTAGTATTTATGGCACCACAGAACTACATACTGGCCCAAGCCAATATCCTGGCATCTGAGCAAGCCTGTGGCTTTGATTCTGAAGCCTGTAACATCTTCTCTGTTGATACTTAGGCAAGTAAAACCACAAAATCTGTGTGCAGTCTGCAGAGAGATGTAGGTACTGTTAAGGGGCTGAAGAGGGAAAATTCTGCTTACATAAATTATCTGCTTACCTTTCCACTGAGAACACAGTAAATTGGTATGATGTAATTAGTAGTAGTTCACTTAGCACTCACTGCATCTAGTGATTTACATTCAGCATCATAGTTCAATAACAAATGGAAGATCTAGAGAAAGCAGACTTAACTGATTTGAATCCTTTCCTAGGGAACATTTTACATTTTCTCTAAAATAAAGTATATGTGCATTCTTTCACAGAATCACAAAAAACATCTGGTTGGAAAAGACCTCAAAGATCATTTAACACTGAAGGGTCAAATACTAAACCATGTTCCTGAGTGCCAGGTCCAAGTGCTGTTTAAACACATCCAGGGACAACGCTGTACCATAGCCATCACACAGTTATGCAAAAATCACACACTACCTGTACTACATCACTAGAGTTGAAAGGATTTATAGTCCTAACTAAATGTAAATTTTCCAGTTGCACTGCAAGAAAGTGTAGGTGATTGTTTATCCAAATATGAATGGCAAAGAAGTGTAGGTGGGAGATAGGTGTTTCTCAGTTTGTATTGACTGCTACAATTGAGTACAAAATGAGATACTGTCTCTCTAGAGAGTTATGTCATTGCAGAAATCTACAGAGATGCGCAGGGCTACAAGAAAGCATATGTGATAATTCTCTGCGTTATCCAAAGGATTTTCTAAAGCAAATATTGTGTTTATGTATCAAATAAACCAATTCCCTTCCTACATTCTTAAATCATAGAATGGTAAGGTTGGAAGAGGCCTCAAGGATCATCTAGTTCCAACCCCCTGCCATAGGCAGGGACACCTCTCACTAGTGCAGGTCACTCAAGGCCTCATCCAACCTGGCCTTGAACCCCTCCAGGGAGGGAGCAGCCACAACCTCCCTGGGCAACCTGTGCCAGTGTCTCACCAACCTCACTGTAAAGAACTTCCTCCTAACATCTAGTCTAAATCTCCCCTCTGCCAGTTTAAACCCATTGCCCCTCATCCTGTCATTGCAAGACCTTGTAAATAGTCCCTCCCCAGCAATTCTTTTCAGTTACATTTGAAAATATTAGAAATCATATAATAAATCATATTCACTGAAACAAAACCTAGGGAAACAGTAGAGAACTGGAAATGAGATCTTAAGCAAAGTCTTGGATAGGGTAAACAGTAAACAACAAAGCTAAAGAAAAAACATTTACTAATCCAAATCTAAATCTAAATCTAAATCTAGATTTAAATCTAAATCTAAATCTATGTGGGTTTAACAAAGTTTTCCATGTAGTACAATCTACAACCCACATGTGCTTTATTTTGACAGATACCAAAGTTTAAGTTTTCAGGCTATTATTCTGAACTGAAAAAAAAAAAACCAAACCTTGATCTTATCATCATACCACTGACTTTTTGTTCTATACCAATTGTACAGTATTCCAAATGTATAATTTTATTTGAAATAGAATTTAATTTAAACTCAGATGTGTCAAATCTACCTTGAATAATTTCATTTAGATTCAAATGTGTTAAATCTACTTTATGGAGTTCTGTTGTGGAGAAAGTCATCACTGAGGCAGTGGAAAGAGAGATATTAAAGAACTGAAACAGGAGTTCACTGTTCTCCAGCAGTGGATTTGTGCAGTTATCACTCATCCATGTGATCATTGCATTTCATGAGTGTTTCTGCTGTTACCTCCTAGTAGTATGCCCTACTCATCAGAAACGTTTAACAGTCTAGCTATTAGTGGAAGAGGGCAACTTTAGCATCCATGCCAAAAGAATTGTCCCATTAAGCCCTGCAGATTACTTGCTGAGTAAGCTGTAACGCAATGCAAACAAGGAAATTCTGGTCCTATAAGGACACATTTATCCTATTTAATAAATGTAAATTCATGTCAGTTGATTAGATCTGTTTTGAATGATATCCAAACTTACTGCCTACCTGCACTTGGTACAGGCCAACTCACAGTAAAGTTCAGATTTAAGGAAAGCTTTAGGACTTTTACATACAGACAGAGGGTACCTGAGATGACACAGTCATAGTTTAGACTCACTGACCTATCTACACAACAAAGTCAACTGCTTGGAGTAGTTCCGCTGCCTCAATTCATCCCATCCACCATTTTCTTACTTGGAAAGCATAATGGCAGTAAGCTGTGGCTGCGAGATGGTAATTTTAAAAATTAATATTGTTTATTAATTTTGATATTCAGGAATCTCACTGCTGGCCACACTTTTAATAATAATAGGTTCTTTGCAACAGTCATGAAAAGATTACACAGAGGATAAACAGAATCTAGAACACTTAAGGAATAACTAGCAATAATGCAATAAATGTTAAACCATTAGAACTGGAGAGATGTTCTTGTGGGGACTCAAAAAGCTCCTTTCTGCTTAAGGCAGAAGGCATTTGGATTCACTTACAGAAGGCTTTAAGTATTTTCTCATAAAATAATATCTCCTGACTCCCAGGGCTAACTACAGTTTCCAGACAGTACTCAAACACTTGCAGGGAGTTCTGTTGGTGTTGTCTTAGCCTTCTCGTCTTCCCAGGCATTAACAGGGTGCTGGGAGAGAGGCAGATGATCTCTGACCTGATCCTGGTTCCTCCTGGACTCCAGATTCGGCACAGAGCTTTGCAGGGTGGCAGGCAGGATGTCTTACAGATGTGCAGATGGCCACAATGTTGTGTTGGCTAAGCAAACCTATCATGTGAAGGCACTGAATGTCAATCTTCTGGTAAACTGAGACAAGGCCATTTCCAGCTGTATAAATCCAAAATATTAGGACTTATTACGTAGCAGGCAGAATGTTGCGGAGCATGGCAGGATGCAGCAGCAGAGAGTACGTTAAGGCAGAGCACTTTTTGTTTACCTTCTCATCTCTTTTTATCAATATAGCCCTAGACTAATGGCTCTTCGGCCACAGATCAGCCAATCAGAATGGCATTTTGCCAAAACTGACCATATTAGGTGAAGTCAGGGCTTGGTGTTATGCTTTTAGGGCAGAACACAAACAAGTGTATAAATACGTGAGGGTACCCCATTTAGAATTTAGAAGGGGACATGGAGGAGACTCAAAGGCATCAGGTCTTCCATCTTCCTTTCTTGCAATTGTTTCCCCCAACAGCAGAAGGAGAACAGAAAACATGTCTGGACAAGCCAGGACATGTTTAGGCCTAATTTGGCCTATTTTGGCCTTCCACGACAGAAAGAATAGATGCATAGATGGGACTTAGAGACATTCACTCCAAAAGTGACAGATGAAGATACGACGGTCTACAACTGACAGTATGAATGCCAAAGTAGATACACTGAAACCATACAAAACACAGATAAGTTGTGATCACTCCACAGCAAACCTAACTTTACTTACAGAATATATTTTACCATGATCATGAAATGTTTATATATTTATTGAAATTTTCTTTGACTTTGTGGGGGATGGCTTGATTGTGGAAAACTGAATAAAATTAATAATCATATCTTTGCAAAAATAGTTTTCAATCACCAAAATACATTTGGGAGGTTTAGGTATCATTAAAAAAAAAAATCTTTCGCATAAATTTTTGTTTTAAGGTAAATATTATTCTAGGTATGATAAAAAGAAAATTTCCTTGACAATCTTATTAAAACCAAGAAATTTATACATGGCATCTCCATTTCAGTCCTAGGTTGGCCACAATGTGTATTTGCCATCCAAGCAGCAAAACAAGAAATAGCTATAAGAAAACAGTCTGTAAGACACACCAAAACAATAATATATTTTGTGTAAGACAAATGTTACTTTGCATTGAATTTCACGGCAGGAGATTCTCAATCTACGCAGTCATGATACAGAATTGGTCAGAAGAGGGTAAAAAAAAAAAAAAATTTGGCTGCTCCCTGGAAACTATAAAAATAAACTCACAGATGAATGTCAGCAGAGTCTTTGTTTCCATAGACCCTTGTAGACCTTGAAGATTGTGATTCCTTGGTGCTTTGTTGAGATGATGCTGAACGAATGGGGTTTGTGCTCTTTCCAGAGGTCTTCTGTGTATTAGGAGGTTTGAGACTAATGAAATCAATCTCTAGTTGTTTCGGTATGTTGAGGGAGTTGGAAAAACACTTTTTTTTTTTTTCCTTCTATTTTTTTTAACAGAAATAACACCCATCTATTTGTCAGAGGTACTAGGGATTCTATATAGTATAAGACTCTCAGAAAAATTTATTCCATTAAAAAAAAAAAAAGAAAGAAAAAAGAAAGTTTAGTCTTTGTCACTATTTCAGTTTTTATCTCTCTTCTCAAGTACATTGTCCTGTTCTCTATTCAGATTTAGACAGGATGAATATCAATCATAACCTTCATTTATTTCCTTCTTACTATTTTACCACAGTGTGTATGTCCTACTTCACTGTTATCCTACTGTAAATCACATGCCCGCATATTTTATTTGTTCTTGTCAATGGATTGAAGGAAGAAAATATCACAGGAGAGTATAAAGTAATACATTCGTTCCCGTGTTTGAGGATTTCCAAAATCACCTACTTGTCTAACTCACAGATAATTCCAAGTCCCTCTCCTTTTCACTGCGATTCTCAGTATTTCTAAGCACAAAAGGGTGAGATTTACAATGGTATTTAGAGGCTTTAAGTTTCATGTAGATACTTGGTAGGATTTTCTGAGAGTGTCTTGGTAGTCCACTCTCATTGAAATTAATGTCACTGAAATCAATAAAAGTTAAGTTCACTGACATTTCTGAGGGAGCAAAAATGTAGTCAGATATCCAAATATTTAAGCATCTCACCTTTCTCAGACACATTTGAGAACCTTACTAAGAAGCCAGGTCATTTACATATTTCTGAAAATGTTAACTTAGTTCACTAGTTCATATCCATTTCAGGCTATCAATGAGCAGCTGGTATTTTGTCTGTGTGGTAGACTTAGTGAAGTGTTATCGTGGTCTCAGAGCACATTAGCAAAAACATTTTTTTTTTTTTTTAACCTGGAAATTCATGATAAGGGATTTCAGAACACTGTGAGGTAGAGGTATCCCTCTACCTCAGTTGTTAATATCACTTATTCCTCAGAGAAAGTGGATTTTTTGAAAACTACTGAGGCTTAATTTAGATCACTGTATCATCTCAACCCTTCCTGTCTTCTCCTTACTCACTATGATCTAATTTCTATTTATTGGTATTTCCTCAGAACTGTTTTCCTTTTGCATGCTCTGGTAGCAACAATAAAGTACTCTGTAATTGCTATTTAGTCCAGGTGGGTGCCTTATGTAAAAATTAAGATAAGTAAGCAGGGCTGCACGTTGCAACATACAGATTCTCAGGAAGACAAGGGTTAATTTCTTAATCAATACTGAAATAAAGTATCGAAGACTCTGCTCTGTAAAGCATAGCAAAACAACAAAACAAAAAAACAAAAAACAAAAAAACCCAAAAAAATTAGTTGCAAAGGAAACCGTAAGGGTGTTCAGAATCATAACTTCCCCTCTAAGCTGTTCATATGTGCATTAGACCTTGTTTGAATATTCACCCACTGGCACATGGATGTGCGGAGGAAACTGGAATAGCTGGCCACCTTTCAGCACCAAACTTTTACATCACTGATGTTTTTTTGTTCACTGATTTCTGTTGATCAGCAGTCTTCCTTCTGTTCCCGAGAATACAGTATACACTTAGAAAATCATTTGATAGAATGATAAACCTCCAGAATGAAAAGGCTGTTCATCTCGTGCAATGAAGGATTGTTCTTTCTCCACACAAAGGAACGATCCTTCATTTCATGAGAATACAGGAGACTTCTGTGATTCACACATCTTTCTTTTGTTGTTTCGAGTTTGAACTGAAAGATGAGGAGAGAAACCTAGTATTTTTCTTTTGTTCTTCATGTTTAATGGGAGACACTTAGAATTCAGGCTGAGCGAGTTGGGTCTATTCAGCCTGGAGAAGAGAAGGCAAATTTAGAGAGATCCTCCAGTAACTGAAGGGCCTGCAGAAAAGCCAGAGAGTGACTATTTATAAGGGCCTGTGGTGATACGACAAGTGGCAATGTTTTTAAACTTGAGCAGGGTAGATTTAGCTTAGACACTAGGAAGAAGTTCTTTACTGTGAGGCTGGTGACACACTGGAACATGTTGCCCAGAGAAACTGCGGACGCCTTATCCCTGAAAGTGTTTAAGATCAGGGTGAATGAAGCTTTGAGCAATCTTTATCTTTGTTGATTGCATCAAAGGAGAGACGATCAGACTCTCGCAGTTGCCCAGAGCCACATCCAGCCTGGCCTTAAAAACCTTCAGAGATGTGTCTTCCACCACCTCCCTGGGCAATCTGTTCCAGTGCCTCACCATCCTTATGGTGAAGAACTTCTTCCTAATGTCTAACCTAAATCTACTCTCCTCTAGCTTGGATCCATTCCCCCTAGTCCTATCACTACCCAACACCGAAAAGTAACTCACCAACTTTCTTGTCGGCCCCCTTCAGGCACTGGAAGGCCACAATAAGGTCTCCTCAAAGCCTCCTCTTCTCCAAACTGAACAACCCCAACTCTGTCAGCCTGTCCTCGTGGGAGAGGTGCTCCAGCTCTCTGATCATTCTTGTGACCCTTCTCTGGACATGTCAGCACGTCCATATCTTTCTTGTAATACTGATTTTTTATGGGTTTAAAAAATGGGATGTCTAAACCATGGAGTTGAAAGTCCTCTAAGCACCAGAGAGGTGCATGGAGGTGGACACCAGAAAGTGTAATCTTTTGTTATTCTATCCCATCATTCCTGTATCTCCCCTTTATAAATTGACATTTCTGTCTACTCTGTCCTTTTTTCCCTCCCTCTTCTTCCAGCGTACTGAGCTGGTATCTCTCTGTTATTTATGGGCTATTCGAGGATTTTGGCCTTGAGTGGAATAGCTAATTTTTACTGCATCATTCAGGTCTGATTAAGGAGGTATGTGGGGGAGAAGGACCTGGGATTAAGGGCTGGTTATGGGTTGGAGGCTTTGGAAGGTTTTGGCCTAATGAGTTTGAGAGGTTGAATATGAATTTGTGTACTGTTTATGTTTAAGTACTATTTTATATAGTTGTCAATAGTACTTCCTTTTAAATTTCCAATTCTTCCCAATCCTGTGTGGAACGTTTTCTTTGGGGAAGGGTAAAAGAGTTTCTGTCCACTCTCTAAAACCACACAGCGCTCAAGGTGGGGTCTCATGAGATCACTGTAGAGGGGGAGAATTACCTCTT
>WBNM01003414.1:0-97889 GCA_013399055.1 Ramphastos sulfuratus
AGCCTTAAACCAGCACAGAGCATTAATATAAAACCAAAATCCATTCAATGCAAAATATGTTAGGAAATATTTGTCAAGTTTAAACAGGGAATTTACTGATCAGGAGGAAAGAGTGTTTGGCATAGTCTCCCAATGTGACCAAATTTGAAAACTCTTATAAAGCAAAGTGCTTTGCTTTCTTCACCTTTTTTGCTTATACAACCAGAATATGCAGGAATTAAATGTGCAATATAGCTAACATTGATAAACTAAAGTCACTAATAGTTTTCTGTTGAAGAAAGCAGATAGTTTGGAATCACTTAACATTACAAAATAGATAGGATGGTGTTAGAAGAAGGAGGTAGGTAGGTGTCCTGGTTTGAGCCACAACAGAACTGAGTATGTTCAGTGATTTTAGTATTCAGTTCAGTTTCTTGTAAATAACTGCACTTTCTGAAATTAAAGGTGTATTTTTGCAAGCAGTGTCTGCTTCTAGAAGTGATAACACTTGATGTTTGTAGTTACTACTAAGCATTGATATTCAGAAAGACTCCTGCCTATAGTTGCTCTGGTAGAAACCTAGGCCCCTGTTAAATCTCGTGTATCACAATGGGATCCCATTGCGGCATTTAGTGAGGGATAAATTTGGGGAGATATGA
Organism: Ramphastos sulfuratus; assembly: GCA_013399055.1. Taxonomy (NCBI): domain Eukaryota; kingdom Metazoa; phylum Chordata; class Aves; order Piciformes; family Ramphastidae; genus Ramphastos; species Ramphastos sulfuratus. The sequence goes on from WBNM01003414.1 coordinate 639, forward strand.
ATCCCCTTGCGTTCTGGGTGGTGCTCAGAGATTAGAGGTGTATCTGGTCTTATCTCTTAATAGATAATCAGATTATTGCTGTGATTATAGGCCCAATACCAGACATGAGTAGCCTGTGTGCTGTAGGTCTGACCATATTCAGAAGAAGCAGCTGGGTGTATGAATATTATGGTTTGTTCATATGCAAGATACAAAGATTCTTTAAGATTGGCAGTGATAAATGCACTAAACCACAGATTAGCTAGAGAGCTCTAAAATATGATTGCAAACACAAGCCTGGTTTTCTGGAAAGCATGCAGCACAGCCGAGGTTGTGAAATTTGACAAAAGGCATCTTTTTTTCAGGGTGGGTGAGGAAGACAAACCTGCTGATCTGTCCAGGTCATTTGGTGTGAAATTCTCCTTCCCATCCCAATGAGGGACAAAATGGGGCTAATACTTGCACATCATTATCAACTATTGTGGGTGGGACTGTGGTTCCTTTATCACAAAATCACAGAATGTCAGGGGCTAGAAGGGACCTCGAAAGATCATCTAGTCCATCTGCCCTGCCAGAGCACGATTCCCCAGGAATGCATCCAGATGGGTGTTGAATATCTCCAGAAAGGGAGACTCCACACCTGCCCTGGGCAGGCTGTTCCAGTGTTCTGCACCCTCACAGTGAAAAAAATTCCTCCTCACGTTTAAACTAAACTTCCTATGCCTCAACTTCCACCCACTGCCCCTTGTCCTGTCATCGGGCATCACTGAGAAGAGCCTGGCTNGAACCTTAGCTCACTGCTGTTATGAATTGGAGTGATGATGAGTCTTTGCCTGCCTGAATTTACCTCTGATGGTACTAATGTCCTGATGTGGTTCTGTGAAGTTACAGAGTGTCTAGAGACAGGACAAGGGGGAATTGTTATAAGCTGAAAGAGAGTAGGTTTAGGCTGGATCTTAGGAAGAAGTTCTTCAGTAGGAGGGTGGTGAGACTCTGGAACAGGTTGCCCAGAGAGGCTGTGGATGCCTCCTGCCTGGGGGTGCTCAAAGCCAGGTTGGATGAGGCCTTGAGCAGCTGAGTTGAGTTGAGAGGTGTCCCTGCCTATGGCAGGGGATTGGAGTAGATGATCTCTGAGGTCCCTTCCAACCTGAGCCATTCTGTGAAAAGCTCAAATGACTCAAGGGAGCAGTGTTGGTATCTGTTTGGAATCTTTTGAGGGTTTTTTGTGTCTGACAAGAAGGAAAAATGCAGAGTTACACTTGCCAGGCAGGCAGCTGAGCCTGCAGTGTTGTAAACACTGGGGTGCAAAAGCTCCATCTGCATTCAGCCTGCAGTTCATTTTTTGCTTGGTTTGTGTTTTGGTTTCTTTCAGGCCCAAACTCGTGTAAAGCTGAATTTTCTGGACCAGATTGCCAAGTTTTGGGAGCTTCAGGGATGCACACTGAAAATTCCACATGTGGAGAGGAAGATCTTGGATTTATTTCAGCTTAACAGAGTAAGGCTGCTAAAAGGAGAGAAACTTGTTCTAAAGAGATGTTGTGTTGCTTGGGTTGTTGTGCTGGGATCCCAGCTGTTCAGAGGAGATTTGGGGGTACTGCTTTGTTTAATCCAACATAGCTAATGTGACAAAACACTAACAGATGTAATGGGAGTTTTCCTCTGGGCTAGGACATCAAATTAAATTTACATCTCTTTAAGACTAGACCCAAACTGGTCAAGAATAAACTTCAGGCTTAACTGAAGAAAGCCTCTGAACAGTGACAGCAGCTCCACTAGAAATACAGGAGAAGAAATCCTGTGGCTTTTAGGGTGAAGCTTGTTAAACTTCCAGAGGTGTTTGTGTATCCTGGTAGTAAGGGCTGGGATTCACTGCCCCCAAGGATGTGTTCTCTCTGTTTTCTTTATGCCTGGGGTAGTTTTTATGTGGTTGCTTTTGAGCCTATTTCACAGTGCTGGTGCCAGTGAGAAGAACTGATTGTACTGGGCTAGAAAGTGGTGCTGGAATACAAAGTGGAGCCATGACAAATTGCAGCCAGCCCAGCTCTCAAAACCAGGCTGAATTACTGTTTGGTCATCCAGTACAGCTGCTGACTTGGGTGTAAAGCAATTCAACAAGTTTGCACTTGCTATCCTGTTAGATATTCCAGTTACAGCTTTTGAACAGCTTCTGTGGTTTCTGTGCTTCATTTGTTTATCTCAGCCTCTGCTTTTCTGGTTCCAAGCAGCAGCTGTGCTGGTGCCTTGCCTGTTGGGCAGTGCTTTCCTTGCATGCTGATTGTTTTACTGTTAAATACCTAACCATTTTATTTTCACTTTTCAGCTAGTTGCAGAAGAAGGAGGATTTGATGTGGTTTGCAAGGAGAGAAAATGGACCAAAATAGCCACCAGGATGGGGTTTGCTCCTGGCAAAGCTGTGGGCTCGCACATCCGTGCGCACTACGAACGCATCCTCTACCCTTACAACCTATTCCAGTCTGGAGCAAGCCTCTTGGTAAGCTGTGCTGGAGCCCAAGTTAATTCAGCAGCCTGACTGCTGTGGCTTTTTTGTCTTGATGGAGTCTTTGCACAGACTGCATTGGACACTTTGTGGCATGCAGGTGCCACGGTGCAGCCTGTGCTGTTGATGCAAGCAATTCAGAAGGGCCACAGCAAACTTGTAATCAAAAGCAGAGTTTGTAGAATAAACTCATCAAGGTGACCTGGGGGTTGGACTAGATGACCTTTGGAGCTCCCTTCCAACCCAAATCACTCTATGATTCTAACCTCTTACTGACTCCTTTCAGTACCACCTCCTTGCATTTTCTCTCTGCAGCTTACAGAAGCCTCACACTAATGGACTCCAGACTTCCTGCCACAGTTTCTGTGCTGCTCTGCTGAACTCAGAGGTCCCTGCAGGCCTCCCCTGACAGAGCAGCTGTGCTGTGGCTCTGCAGCACTTGCACACCTTTACTGAGGGGCTGCAACACACCAGGGCAGTTCTGTGGCAGTAACTCTCTTGCTTTCACCAAGGGTGTCCTTGTTGAGGAGTGCTCAATGCATGCTGACACTGTGGCCTGTTGTTTTTTCCAAGCTTAAACCTTCATCCTTCCTGCTTGGAGTTGGCCATTAAAGCAAACTCCAGGGCTGGTTCAGAGTGGAAGCAGCATAATGTCTGCTGAGGAAGAGAAGAACAGGACTTCTCTTTTAGAGCAGCACCCATTTATCTGCAAACCCAAAGGCTGCACTTGCCAACACCCAGTTTTATTTCTCTGAAATACTCTTGCCATGATTTTTCAAAGAGAGGAGTCTTGACCTTTTTTAAGCAATAAAAGCTCTAATCCTGTTACAGACCTGTCTCTGGGCACAGAAGCCAACACCAGCCTTTTACAGAGAGCTATAAAAATGAGGGAGAGTTTTTTGCCTAAGTCAAGAAAGGTTGGAATGGAAGGGTTTGTAGTTAGCTCCATGATGATGTGGAGAACAGCTTCAGCCTATAGAGCCTTCAGAAAAATAACCTGGCTTGTTGGAGGGGTTTGCAAGTGGAGGATGCAAACAAAATATGGACATGGCGGAATGGTTTGAAGCTGAGGCAGAGCAGAGTTAGACTGGAGCTGAGGAAGTAGTTCTGCAGTACAAGGATGGTGAGAGTCTGGCACAGGTTGCCCAGGGAGGCTGTGGATGCCTCCTTCCTGGAGGTGTTCAAGGCCAGGCTGGATGAGGCCTTGAGCAGCTTTGTTGAAGTGTCCCTGCCCATGGCAGGGGCTTGGAGTAGATTATCTCTGATGTCCCTTCCAACCTGAGCCATTCTGTGATTCTGTGACTAAAATTGAATATAAAACTCTTCCTGCTGTGGAAACTACCCAGTTTGCCTTGCCTCTGACACATTCATGCTGAGCAATGGAAGCAGCACCACTTCCTGAAGGCATTTCATGGAGAACTTTGAATTCTTTTAGCTCTGAAAACTGGGTATTCTCTCTTGGGTTTTGTTTTTTTGGGGAGGGGTCTGTCTGTCTCTTTTGAAGCTGCTGAGTTTGGTGACACCTGCCTTTGCTTTCATATCTTTGAGGTGCAGTTAAGGTGGTTTGCTTGGCCTTGCAGGTGTCACACAGCTGATAGTCCCCTGGGTGATTTTCTCAGGAGTGAAGTCTTTCAGAAGAGAAAACCCTCTCAGAGGAGCTCATGCTTCTGAAATGGCACTCCCCAAGCCCTCTCTTGTCATGGGTCCCTGCCACTTGTTCCAAACCAATGTGCTTAGTGGTTGCACTTCTTGGGGTTCTGTGTAGATAAGGCTAACTCAGTTTTGTTGACTCTTGTGCCCTGAAGCTGTCAAAACATTCCCCTCCCACATGTGGCAGAGATGTACCCCAGGGAGCTGAGAGGACCCCCAGAAATACCTTGGCTTTGGCTCACTTTTCTCTTTATTTTTCTCCCTGCCAATGTTGTCTTCCAACTGAGTTTGTTTTGCAATCCCTTTTTTGAGGAAGAATTTCATCTGAGATTCCCTTTGGCTTTTCTCCCTGTGTGCTGAGGAAGTGCTGCTTTCCCAGATGCTTCTTGTGTAGGTGTCCATTTTATTGTGTGTCTGTTGAGAGCTTCCCTGTGAGGTTGGTTTGTGGAGCAGCTGAAGTTGTTCCATCTGACAGCTGTCACTCAGAGATCATAGAATCACAGAATGGGAAGGTGGGAAGGGACCTCAAGGATCATCCAGTTCCACCCCCCTGCCATAGGCAGGGACACCTCCCACTAGCACAGGGCACTCAAGGCCTCCTCCAACCTGGCCTTGAACACCTCCAGGGAGGGAGCAGCCACAACCTCCCTGGACAACCTGTGCCAGTGCCTCACCACCCTCACTGTAAAGAACTTCCTCCTGATATCCAGTTTCAATCTCCCCTCTGCCAGTTCAAACCCATTGCCTCTTGTCCTGGCATTACAAGATCTTATAAATAGTCCCTCCCCAAGTCTTGGGGATGCCTTGGTTCTTTCTTGTGACATTTCCACAAGCTTTCGAGAGACTCCTGTTGCAGCCAGGGTGCTGGTGTGGGTGATCATGTGCTGGCATTCACTGACTGGTTTTGTGAATTGTTTATTTTTGATTGATAGTGCTTGCAGTATTCAGTGAATGTGCAGCCAATGGCATCCTGGCTTGGGTTGGAACCAGGGTGGGCAGCAGGGACAGGAGGGGATCATCCCCCTGAGCCCAGCACTGCTGAGGCCACACTTCGAGGGCTGTGTTCAGCTCTGGGCCTCTCACTCCAGGAAGGATATTGAGGGGCTGGAGCCTGTCCAGAGCAGGGCAGTGAGGCTGGAGAAGGGCCTGGAGCAGCTGGGTGTGAGGAGGGGCTGAGGGAGCTGGGGGTGTGCAGGCTGAGGGCAGAGCTCATTGCTCTCTGCAGCTCCCTGCAGGGAGGCTGGAGCAAGGAGAGGGCAGCCTCTGCTCCTTGGTGGCAAGGGACAGGAGCAGAGGAAATGGTTCCAAGCTGCCCCAGGGGAGGCTCAGACTGGGTCTCAAGAAATATTTCTGCACTGAAAGGGTTCTCAAACCTTGTCACAGGCTGCCCAGGGCAGTGCTGGAGTCACCATCCCTGGGAGAGGCCTACAGAGATGGCAGTGAGTGCCCCTGAGTAGAGAGGTAGGCTTTAACCAGGCAGTCCAGGAGTAAAGAAGGTTCAGAGCAATTCCAACCCTTCAGACAAACTTTTGCTGCTCCTAGGTGGAGGTGAAGATGTTGATCAAGAACCATTTGGTACCACTGCTTAGCTTTGGGTTCCTGAGGCACTGGGAGGTGTTTCTGCTGCAACTGATGCTGGTTGGCTTGCAAAGCTTCCTTGCCCTGTTGAGGAGGAGCTGTGTGCCTTGCTTTCAAGGCTCTTATATCTTCTGTTGCCAGAAGGAGGAGAAACTGCTTTATTCTTTTTTAAGTAGTTATTTTTTAGTGAAAGGTTTGGGTGCCTCATGAACAAGAAGCAGATCTGCTGAGCCCTTCAGCCTGGCACTGTTCTGTTGCATTCATCTCGTTTGCTTTTCTCTCATTTCCATCCTTTCACTTGCCTTCTCTGTCCATTTCCTGTCACCAGAAACTGTCTTTTTTTTTTTTTGCTTGCTCCCACTGCTGTTAATGTGAAATAACTCAGATCATCCTTTGTGGGGGCTCTGAGGGCAGCTGCTGCTCTGAGCCAGCTCCATAGGCAGCGTGGGAGCAAACCCAGCCCCATCCAGGACTTGCTGCTCCTGTGCAGAAGCTGCAGATTTGGGTGGCTTTGTGTGTTCCCTGCTGAAATGAAGTCAGATGTTTGCTTTCAGAGATGCAGTCTGGAGCTCACAAAGCCCAGGCTTAAAGGCAGTTCTAAATAAAGCAGAAATTCTGGAGGTTTCTGTAAGCAGTGCTCTGGGCTGGCTGTGGTTGGTGGTTGCTGATACCCTGCTGCTGGGAGTTCTTTTCTGTCACAGAATCATCCAGGTTGGCAAAGCCCCTCAGGATCACCAAGTGTAACCTATAACCCTGGTTATATGAAGCTACAGGATTCACCTCAAACCATAACCCTGAGCACCACATCCACATGGACTTGGCTTCTACAATTGCACTTTCTCCTCCTTTTCTGTCCCCTCTTCTCTCTCATTTGTCTGATCTCCATGCTCTCTGCAGAGCATCAGCCCTGTTGCTGCTGCTGTGGCTGCTGCACTTCCCATCCTGCCTGTCTCTTGCTGGGAAAGTGCTCCTGATGGGAACAGATGGACAGGACTGGGGAAAGGTGGATCCAGCAGTTTGGGTGAAACACTTTCTGACAACAGGAGAATTCATTGCTGAGTCCAGCAGGAGCAGGGAGGGGATTGTCCCCTTGCACTCAGGTCTGGTGAGGCCACACCTCGAGTGTTGTGTTCAGGTTTGGGCACTCAGTACGAGAGGGATGTGGAAGTGCTGGAGCCAGTGCAGAGGAGGGCAGGGAAGGTGAAGGGCCTGGGGAATGAATCTGATGAGGAATGACTGAAGGAGCTGTGGATGGTTAGTGTGAAACAGAGGAGGTTGAGGGGACACCTTATGGCTGTCTACAGCCACCTGAAAGGAGGCTGTGGAGAGGTTGGTGCTGGTTTCTGCTCACAGGTAAAGAGAGATAGAACAAGGAGGAATGGTCTCAAACTGCCACTGGGTAGGTTTAGGATGGATGTTAGGAAACAATTTTTTCATGGCACTGGCACAAGCTGCCCAGGGGGGTGATGGAGGCACCAACCCTGGAGGTGTTTGAGTTGTTCAGATGTGGTGCTTGGGGTTTAGGGTGCACCTTGTAGAGTAGGGATGTTGTCAGGACTTGGTGATCCTCAGGCTCCTTTCCAACCAGAATGTTGCTGTGATCTGTGAAGACTTTCCTCTTCTAGTGTGTTGGGGGGGCTTCCACCACTCTGCTTTGGTCAAACCCCACTTGTAGAGCTGGGTCCAGCTCTGGAGTCCTCAGCACAGGAGAGCACTGCTGGAGGGAAGCCAGAGGAGGGCACAGAAATGATCAGAGGGCTGGAAGGGCTCTGCTGTGAGGCCAGGCTGAGAGTTGGGGGTGTTCAGCCTGCATCTGAGAAGGTTTCAGAGAGACTTTCTCATGGCCTTTCAGTACGTTAAGAAGCTGATCAGGAAGAAGGGGACAGACTTTTAACAGGCCATGTTGTGACAGGACAAGGGCTGATGGTTTCAAACTAAAAGAAGGAGATTGAATATAGACAGAAGAGATTTTTCACACTGGGGGTGGTGAGATGCTGGTTGCTCAAGCAGGTGGGAGCTGCCCCATCCCTGGAGCCATCCCAGGTCAGGTTGTTCAGGGCTCTGAGTGACCTGCTCTAGTTACAGATGTCCCTGCTGACTGCAGGGGCTTGGACTGGATGATCTTTAAAGGTCCCTTCCAACTCAAACCAGTCTGAGATTTTGTTGTTTACTCATTAAAACTGTTCTATTTTGCCTGTTGTTACTGAACCTTGTGGCTTGACAAACTCAGGACTGTCATTAATTGTTCTTTTCCCTGCTAAATGTGTGCAGGGTTTGCAGCAATTAAGTGTGTTCATTCAGCAGCTAGAAAGAAATCAAACAGGTCTTGCATCATCTTCTTCCTTGCTGCCCTTAAATTCACACAGCAGAGTTGTCCTCTCCAAAACACACCAAGGATGTAGCTTCTGCCATGTCCTTCAGCCACCACTGTCCAGTTCATTCAGGGGTGTCTGGCCAGCTGTCATTTGCTGTCACACTGCTCTGTGTGAGCACTGCACTGATGCAACCCAAGGATGCTGCAGCAGCCTCCAGAAGCACCACTGCTAGAAGAATTGGTTCTGGTGTTCCCACAAGGAAATCTTTGCTCCTCATAACATACACAGGATGACTCAAGCTTTATCTGAGACCCTTGAATGTAGTCAGTAAAAGGGCAGGGAAAAGTGATTTTGTGCCTTGTTCAGATAGGTGGTGTCACAGTTGTCATGAACACTGCTTTCATAGAATCATAGAATTGGTTTGGTTGGAAAAGACCTTCAAGATCATACAGTCCAGGTGTTCTCTAACTCTACCAAGTCTGGGGCTAAACCATATCCATCACCACCTCTTCTAAACACCTCCAGGGGTGGGATTTAAACTGGCAGAGGGAAGATTTTAACTAGATGTCAGGAAGAAGTTCTTTACAGTGAGGATGGTGCGACACTGACAGAGGTTGTGGATCATAGAATGTGATCCACACCCTCCCTGGAGGTGTTCAAGGCCAGGTGGGATGAGGCCTTGAGCAACCTGTTCTAGTGGGAGGTGTCCCTGCCTATGGCAGGAGATTGGAACTGGCTGAGCTTTGAGATCCCTTCCAACCTAAACCATTCTATGATTCAGCCACCTCCCTGAGGAGCCCATCCCAGTGTTTGAGAACCCTTTCAGTGGAGAAGTTTCTTCCAATATCCAATCTAAATCAAATCAGCAAAGTGCTTTGCTCAGCTGCACTGAAGCTTACGCTGGAGCTTCGGCTGAGCCAGCACAGTAACTCCAGGCCCCCTCTGCCTTCTCCCACACGAGCCAGGAAATTGTTGTACACCAAGTTTGTATTGCAGAAATGAAGTAACCAAACTGTGTCTCTTCAAGTGCCTGCAGAAGCCAGATCTCAGCAGTGACACCAAGGACAAGGAGTACAAGCCCCACGACATTCCCCAGCGGCAGTCTGTGCAGCCCTGCGAGACCTGCCCCCCGGCACGGCGAGCCAAGCGCCTGCGAGCGGAGGTGAGAGGAGCTGGGGGGCACCTGCCCTGTGCTGCCCGAGCCTGGCACTGTGCCACAGCAGCTTCTGCTCGAGTTACAGGACAAGTATCAGTCTGAGCTGCTCACTGATGTCCAAGCACAGCAAAGAGCTGTGGAACTTTGTCATTGCAATGTAAATCGTACTGAAATGTTCATGAATACCTAATCCATCCCTAATGTGGGACCTGAAGTGTGTGGGGTTCAGAGCACACCCAGAACAGCAGCAGCTGTTCTTTACATGTGTTGGAAGGTGTCTGTGACTCTTTCATGGGCTGAAAAATTCAACCTGAGCCAGCAATGTGTATTTGCAGCCCAGAAGCCAACCATGTCCTGGGCTGCAGCCAGAGCAGGGAGAGCAGCAGCACAGGGAGGGGATTCTGCCCCTCTGCTCTGCTCAGCTCAGACCTCACCTGCAGCACTGCCTTCAGCCTTGGGGCCCTCAATATACAGACCTGGATCTGTTGGAGTGGTTCCAGAGGAGGGCACAAAGACAGTCAGAGACTGAAGAACCTCCCTTGGGGACAGGCTGAGAGAGTTGGGGCTGTTCAGCCGGGAGAAGGCTTCAGGGAGACCTTAGAGCAGCCTTCCAGTGCCTGGAGGGGCTGCAGGAGAGCTAGGAAGGGACTTTGGACAAGGGCTGGGAGCGCCAGGATGAGGGAGAATGGCTTTGAGGTTGGAGAGGGGAGAGGGAGAGTGGAGAGGAGAAAGGCATTGTTGAGAGTGAGGGTGGGGAGAGACTGGCACAGGTTGCCCAGGGAGGTTGTGGTTGCAGTCACCAGGTTAGGTTGGATGAGGCCTTGAGCAACCTGTGCTGGTGGGAGGTGTCCCTGCCCATGGCAGGGGGTTGGAACTGGATGAGCTTTAAGGTCCCTTTCAGCCCAAACCATTCTGTGAAGCCAGGGGTCAGAGCAGAGAAGGTTTATCACAATGTTAGCTTTGTTGGATTTGATTTTTTTAGTCCAAGTTCTATCGATTTGAGATACTTTGACCATGCAATTTAAGGAAAAAATTGCCCAACATTAATATCTGTGTGGCTGTGTACAGTCAAAAGTGTACATGTGCTTAAGAACTAATATTTCTTTGGCTAAGCATAACCTTTATTGCCTCTGTCTGTGTAGAGCTCTCCTGTGCAGGCTTGTTTCAGGGGGCCACAGTGTGTCTGCTCTGTGAGAGCTGCAGTGCTGTGCTTCAACCTCTCCAGGCTGATGGCCCTGCCTTAGAGAGTTTACTGCTGCTTTTGTTAGAGCAGATGAGGAGATGGTGGAGGCTTATTGCCAGGAGATGGCCTTACTAGTGATGACATCAGAAGGTCATGTTTGCCTCTTCCTTTCTAATCCAGATTCCTGCTTCAGTTTGTGTCAGACCCTCTATTAACTCTGATTGTTCTAGGCTGGGTCTTTATTGCTGCCAAGCAGCTCAGCTTAGCTATTGCAAACCCTGCCTATAACTATCCCTGGTTAGTGAGCTGCAGTGAAGGTTTTCTAAAGCCTCTCCACTCAAATACACAGATAGCAGCAGATCTGTGATTGTGACAAAACCTCAGCAGCTTGGTCTGAAACTTTCCACTTGAACATCTGCATGTGGTTGGAAGCTGCTGGTTCTCAGCTCTGCTTTGTAACAGCAGAGCAAAGCCACACCGAGCCTGGAGCACTACCAAAGTGCATCTTTTTGTCATTGCTGACTGCTCAGGCTTAGCCAAAAGACAGAGCTACCCTCCCAGCACTCTTCCTGCTGATGCCATGCTCCTTGTGTCTGTGTGAGTGTTGTGTACTGGCTTTGCAGCCCAACAAACTGGAGATGTACCCTCCAGAGTGAATTTTCCACACTTACTCAGAATTTTGGAAGTTAAATAAAACTATTTTTACAAAAGTAGACTTAAGTATAAAAGTACAAAAGATATACAAGGTAAATGTACATACATTTACAGTTCACCAGGAGCACAACCCCCCCTTGTGCAATGTTTCAGCTCTCTCTTCCCCCCTGTACACCCAGCACAGTCTCTACCTCCCCACCCTGCACCTTTTACACAAGAAGATCAGGCAGGCAGCAGACAAGGTCAGGAGCAGAGACAGAGCAGCCAGAAGCCAAGCAGGAGGCAGCCATAGAGAGAAAACAAGCTTGTGCTGCAAACTGTAAGATACTCAGCAGTCCAATGGAATTAGAGAAACTTTTCTTGCATTATTCTGTGCCCAATCCCTAAAATTGTTTATCCTCTCTATTTGAATTCTCTGGAAACAAATCAGACATAGCCTTAAAGCTGGGACAGGAAAGAAAGTACCAGATTAAGGAAATCAAAAGAGAGCCAAGGCTGAGCCCAGCAGCAGGGGCCCAGGAGCCCAGCAAGGAGCTGTAGTGTTTTAAGGCACTAACTTGCAAAAGTGAAGGTGTGTTACTGTCATTCCTTTCTGTTCTGCTTCAGTGCAAAGTGCTAAGTTGATCAAATCCATTTTGCTCTACATAGAAGCTACAAGCAGGTGGATTTTGCACTGGCCTGATTGCAGAGTAGCAATGTTTGGTTAATGATTTCTTGCCCTAATGAGCTATATCAGGACTCGTCAGTGTCTGAAATTTTAAGACCTGAGTTATTCTCCTGTTCACCACCTCAACATTTCCTGCATTTCAGAGGTCTGATAAGCAGCTGCTGTAAGCCTTTGAAGAAGGCAGCTGTAGGAAAGTGCTGTGAATTGTTCTTGCCAGCAAACAGTGCAGCCTGTGTGGTGAGGGTTAGTTGGCAGCTGTGAGATGCAGTTTTGCCTTGCTCTGTCCTGCCTGGTGAGTAAATGCTGAGGAGAAAGTGTTCATAGTTAGCAAAGGGCAGTGAGAGCTGCAGGCTGGTTTTGAAATGAGAAGAATTTAGCTGTTTGATGGAGAAAAGGGTAAAGGTAGAGACCAGAGCAGTACTGAGGAAGTGAAAGTGAGATGAATTGGTGTGATGAAAGGCTTGGGCTGAGCAAAAGAGCTGCTCTTGTGAGGCTTGAGCACAGAATCCAGACACACTCATGGCAGTTACAGGTGCAGAGCAGGGACTGTCTGATACTGCATTGCCTGAGGATCAGTGCAGGCTGACCCCAAGTCACTATTGCTGAATATAACAAACAGCATTTTTTGGACAAGTCTTAAGCAAGAAGACCTCTGCCTGTGTCCTGGGAACAGCAACTTGGGCAAAGAGAACACAAAAAATGAAAGGAAACTAATGTCAAAACCACCCCTGTAAAAACTGAAACCAGCTGAGCCCACAAAACCCCCAAAGAGAGCAGAGGCAACCTCCAGCCCCTGGCACAGCTGAGGCTGCATCAGGCCAGAGGTGCTGTGGTTAGGGCCAGGCCAAGGAGCTCCAATGCTGGGGTTCAGGGAGGGGTCAGTACTGGCCTGACCTCTGTGAGTTTCCTTGAGAAAGCAGGCTTTAAAAATACAGTGTTGGAGAATTCCCTCTGTGCACAAAGGCATTCAAGAATTGTTTTCCCACAGCAGGAAAACTTGGGAGAGGAAAGGTGAGAGCAAACTGGGAAAGCATCCTGTGAGGAAAGCTGCACAGGGAGCTCCCTGCTTAGGGGAGAGAGCAATGCAAGCTGCTCCAGAGGGAAAGAGCATCTCTGAGAGCACAAAGTCCCCTGCTGCTTTGCTTCTTGTCAAGATCCCCTGAAACTGAACTGAATCTGAGGTGTTACTGGCACAGGCTTTGCAGGATTTCATTTCCAATCTCTCTTGCTTGTTCTCTTCTCAGTTCTTCCTGAGCTTCTGTAAAGACTGAGCTAGAAGCATTTCAGAAATGCAGGTTGTCTCTTTAGACTTAGTCATTGGTAAACATGAAATGGTTCTCCTGAGTTTAAATGAAGGCTCCAAATCTTGATCTGACTTCACCTGCCTGCCTTTCCTAAGACAAGCCAGGTTGCAGCTTGTCAGACCTCTGTTGTACCTCAGTGATGTGCTTGTGTCTCACATCAGCTTGTTCTCAGAACCTCTGCAGTCCTCTCTTGGCATTTATCAGAGTGGATTAAAAAAATACAGTTTTAATTTGAAAGGCAAAATCGGCCTCTTTTCCAGCTTCTTTTCCCAGCTCTTGAGAGGATTGAAATCTGTATTTTAAATCTTGGAGGGGTCCTCCCCCTCTGCTCTGCCCTGCTGAGGCCACATCTGGAATANACTTGCAGAGAATGATTTAGATCTCAATAGACCCACTCTGGTCAGGACTCCCAGAGCTGGACACAGCCAACTTTTCCTCATCTTCAGAGCCAGAGCAGCTCTGAGGGGTGGCAGGGCTGATGCAGATGGCTCTCTTGGGGTCTGCAGCCTTTCCTGCAGCCCTGCAGGCAGATGCCAGCCAGATGGAGTCCCAGTGGTTGGTGTCTGTGCAGGCAAGTGCCCTGAGTGCAGGTGGCAGAGAGCCTTGTCCCACCCAGAGGTATGAAACCAAAGTGTTCCACTAAGAACATTACTGATTTTATTCTTTTACTTTTCTTTAAGGCAACCAATATCAAAACTGAATCTGACACTCCAGAAGCCAGAACTCATAACCTGAGGCGTAGAATGGGATGTGCACCTCCCAAGTGTGAAAATGGTGAGTGGCAAGTGGGGAGTGAAACCACAACTGAATGCAATTTCTGGTCCTTGATGGGGCCTTGCTTTCAGAGCAGAGTTAAATTCAGCTGCAGATGGAGCACTTCAAAATAGTTAAGAAGAATATTTCTGTTAATTTATTTTTTAGTGTAAACATTACCTTATGCTTTTGAAATCATTTGCTTTGGTTTTCAACTGCTTGGGTGTTCTTGCAGAAGATATTTTCAGTTGCAGGTTTCTACTTTCTTAAACTTGTTTTTCTCCTGTGAGCCCACCTCAGTGTTCTTCCTCTAAGGAAAATGCTGGGTCTAAGTCTAGGGAGGTTCTTCTCCCCCTCTGCTCTGCCCTGGTGAGGCCACACCTGAAATATTGTGTCCAGTTTTGGGCTCCCAGTTCAAGAGAGGCAGAGACTTGCTGGACAGAATCCACCAGAGAGCTACCAGGGTGCTGAGGGGACTGGAACATCTGTGTGAGGAGGAAAGGCTGAGAGCCCTGGGGCTGGTTAGTCTGGAGAAGAGAAGGCTGAGAGGATCCTGTTGATGTGTATAAATATCTGAGGAGTGGGGGTCAAGAAGGTGCCAGGCTCTTACCTGTGGTGCCCAGTGACAGGACAAGGAGCGATGGCTACAAGCTGGAACCCAGGAGGTTCTGTCTGAATCAGAGGAGAAACTTCTTTGGTGTGAGGATGCTGGACCCTGGAGCAGGCTGCCCAGAGGCTGTGGAATCTCCTCTGGAGAGATTCCAAACCACCTGGGTGCATTCCTGTGTGACCTGCCCTGGGTGACCCTGCTCTGGCAGTGGGGTTGGACTTAATGGCCTCTGGAGGTCCCTTCCAAGCCCTACCATTGTGTGAGCTGTCTGATCTCTGATGGTGTCTCACAGAATCCTCCAGGCTGGCAAAGGCCCTTGGGATCACCAAGTCCAACCCAGAACCCTTCTCTACAGGTTTCACCTTAAACCATAGCCCCAAGCACCACATCCAGACCACCCTTAAACACCTCCAGGGTGGGTGACTCCACCACCTCCCTGGGCAGCTCATTCCAGTCCCTGACCACTCTCTGTGGAAAACTTTTTCCTAATGTCCAATCTAAACTTCTCCAGCTTGAGGCCACCCACCTCGTTCTGTCTGCAATTACCTGCTCCAGCCTCTCCACAATGTCCCTTCAGGTAGCTGCAGACACCAATGAGGTCTGCCCTCAGCCTCCTCTGTTTCACAGTAACCATCCCCAGCTCCCTCAGTTGCTCCTCATCAGATTTATTCTCCAGGCCCTTCCCAGCCTCCTTGCCCTCCTCTGCACTGGCTCCAGCACCTCCACATCTCTCTTGTATTGTGGTGCCCAAAACTGAACACAGCACTCAAGGTGTGGCCTCACCAAAGCTGAGTCCAAGGGGACAATCACTTCCCTGCTGCTGCTGGCCACAGGATTTTTAATGCCATCTAGGATGCCATTGACCTTCTTGGCCTCCTGGCATCCATCCTCTAGCTTCAAACAGAGGAAACTCTTTTAAGAAGGTATCAGATTTCAGACACTTAGGAAAGGATTTGTGTTTGGAGCTGGGGAGTTGAGCTGATGAGGGCACAAGAAGGTATTTTGTGAACTGAATGATGAAGTTGCCACAATAGGGTTTTTAAATTGCTTCCCTTGGTAATCCTGAGTCTGTTGTTGTCTGAGCTTGAGAAACCATCTCAGGCTGAGAAGAAACCTTTAATGTCATCAAACAGAAGGCTCAGCTTGTTGGCAAATAACTTGGCAAAGCAAATGTAGTAACCATTTATGATGCCTTAATAACTGCCACTGACTAAGCAGGCTGTCAGCCTCCTTTGGTCATTCAAAATGTTGTTTCAATATTCCATCTAGATTGGGCTCTCTTGATTTGCTAATTTTCATTCCTTAAGGAGAGGCAATAACCTTGTGTTCTTTTACCACACCACTACCACACCACACCCCCAAAGATCAGAAAGTGAAAGCTGTAGACATTCTTTTTTTAATGCTTCTAGATCTGATAGGTGTGGACCTTCTCCTCTTTAATGTCTTTGTTAGCTCTGGAACTCCAGGAAGTGCTCCAGATTGCCTCATGTGCAGGTGTAAAGGTCTCTACCTCTGTTGTAACTTCAGCTAGGGCAGGGGGCAATGTGTGCCAGCTGGAGCAGAGGAGGTGCCACAGGAACGGAAGGGAAAACTTTCTCACTGTGAGGGTGACAGAGCCTGGAACAGGCTGCCCAGAGAGGCTGTGGAGTCTCCTTCTCTGGAGATGTGTTCCTGTGTGCCCTGCCCTGGGTGACCCTGCTGTGGCAAGGGGGTTGGATTTGGTCTTTTCAAGGCCAGTTCAAACCCCTAACATTCTATGTTCACTGTCCCCTTGCCCTCAGCAGCAGAGCCCTGACATTCTCAATGCTCTGTTGGATGGATTTGGGGTGGAGGTTGCCCTTTGTTGCTGTTTGGAGGGGGCAGGTTGGCTTTTTGGGTTTGATTTGTTGGTTTAGGGTTGGTTTTTTTTGTATAATGTCAGGAATGAAGACTGCAGGAGGGATTTGCTCAAATTAGGTAGGAATATAAGAATGCAGAGGAGCTGCTGCTTTGCCAGGCCACTTTGGCTTTGTGCTCACCTTTTGCTAGGCTTTCATGAAAGCTGCCACTGCAGGAAGCTGCAGTGTGAGGATGGTCAGAGGAAGCTGTGGGGTTGGTTTATGTCTCCATGTGACCTGCTGCTGTGAAACCAAGGGAGGGATTCAACCACTTTGTTAACACCACATGGAAACTAAATCTTAGCTTATGAAGATACTCAGAGTTTCATTTCAGTGGGATTTAAAATACCCTCAGTGGAACTTAAAATACCCTCTTGGATGTGGTGCTTAGGGGTATGGTTTAGGGTGAATCTTGTTGAGTAGGGTTCTAGGTTGGACTTGGTGATGCTGAGGGGCTTTGCCAGCCTGGATGTTTGTGAGATTCTGTGTGGACAGCAGTAGGCATTGCTGGCTTGGTGTTTGTGAAGCAGGGTTCTGGAGGCACTCAGGGGTTCCAGTCTTGCCTTGGACTGAAAAAGTGGAAACAAGGATAAAAAAAAAACATTCAGCAAGGGACTTGGAGTGAGGCAATCCACCAGCTGATAACAAATAACCAGAAATGCTAAGCATAAAACCATTCTGTAATGCTCCCTTTTGTTTTTTTGTTTTTTTTTCTGTTCCACCAGAAAAGGAACTGCACAGCACAGTGAAGCTTGCTGAGAAGAAGGAACATGCAGGGGAGCCAGAGAAAGACAAGTCCAAGGTCCGATCCAAGAAGCCCACTAATGCTGTGAGTACTTCTGCCTGCTGCTGCTTTCTCTTGCTGTGTATTCTTGTGGCACTCTCTGGTTGAAACAAAGCAGTTTCTCAGGATCCAGGTGCTGCTGTACTTCTGAAGCTTCATGCTCTCACAAAGCTGCAAAGAACAGGAGAGTTAAGTTGTAACTTGTTTCCTGCACTCAAGGTACCATCTCAAAATGAGCATTTGGTAAGAAGAGTCCAAACTGAAGTGGATCTTGTCTGAAATCATCTCTCTCCCTCTTGCTGTCTGTTACCAAGCTTGGTGTCCAGCAGACCCTGCCACATACTGCACAATTTCAGCACTGCCTTGGAAGCTTTGTTGTTCAGATGCTTCTTAAAATGCCAGCCCTGTCCCTGCTCCAACTCTCCACACACCACCACTCACCTCCAAAAACCCCCAGACTGAAAGCCATGGGAGATGATGCTGAAATTCAGGGAGACCTAACAGCAACCTTCCAGTACAAGAGGCTACAAGGAAGATGCAGAGAGACTGTTTGCAAAGGCCTGCAGGGGCAGGACAAGGGCAATGGCTTCAAACCAGAGCAGATTGAGATTGGATGTGAGGAGCAAGTTCTGGTGCTGGAACACTGCAACAGGTTGCCCAGGGAGGTGGTTGAGGCTCCATCCCTGGAGATATTCCAGGTGAGGCTGGACAGGGCTCTGGGCCACCTGCTCTAGCAGAAGATGTCCCTGCTGAGTGCAGAGGGTTGGACTGGATGAGCTTTGGAGGTCCCTTCAAACCCAGACCATTCTGTGATTCTTCCTGTCCATGCCACTGCTTGAGTCTTTCCTGAACCCAGGAGTGTTCTTTGGTCTAATCCACAGCTATGGCAGATACTTAGGAGTGGAATCTGCAGACACTGGAAGCTGCCAGCCTCACCTCACAAAGCTTGGGGGAGCAGAAGATGCTTTTGACAGCACAGACCAGCAGAAGCTGCTTGTCCTCACAGCTCTGTTCTGGGCATCAGAAGAGCTTTCCAGTCTGCTGTAATCCAAGTGTGGTGTGGGACAGGCAGCAGACCAACCTCTGGAGTGCCTGCACCTGCTCCTTGGGGCTTGGTAGCTGCTGTGTGACCCTGCCCCAAAGCACACAGCTCTGCTGGGGACTGAGGCTTCTCAGGGCTTGAGCAGTGTCTCTGGGTAAAAGAGGACCACAGCCAACAAGAGGAGGCCCTTGCTCTCTTCTGAGGCTTCAGCTGGCTCAGAGGAGGGTGAGGAGCAGGCATGCTGCATGGGAGAGCAAGACAGGAGTTGTGAGCCAGCAGCAGGTGCTGGGTAGTACCTGCTGAGCCCCAAATGCTGCTGCTTTGAGCTGTCCTGCCCACCAGGTCAACTCTCCTGTCATACATAAAGGGGCTGGCAGCTCTTATGGCCCTTACTTGAAGTACAGAGGGAGTGATTTGAACTGAAACATTTTGTGTCTGCTTGTCTCATTTCCAGTTCAGAAAGAAAGTGACATGAAAGTGAGCAAATGTCAAAGGTGCCTGAGTCCCCAACCTGCTCTGGCACCCTGAGTTCCCTTGCAGTGCTCCCACTGCTGGAGAGCAGTGGAGGGGAAAAGGACCTGGGAATCCTCGTGAATGGGAGGGTGTCCATGAGCCAACAGTGTGCTCTGGTGGCCAAGAAGGCCAAGGGCATCCTGGGGTGTATTGGAAGGGCTGTGCTGAGTAGGTCAGAGAGGTTCTCCTGTCCCTCTGGTCTGCCCTGCTGAGGCCACATCTGGAATATTGTGTCCAGCTCTGGGCCCCTCAGGTCAAGAAGGACCTCAGGGAACAGCTGGAGAGAGCCCAGCCCAGAGCCCCCAAGCTGCTGCAGGCAGTGAACATCTCCTGTGAGGCCAGGCTGAGGGAGCTGGGGCTGGCAGCTGGCAGCAGAGGAGCCTGAGGGCTGCCCTCAGTGCTGTGCTAAAGATGTGCAGGGCAGTGTGGGCAGGACACAGCCAGGCTGTGCCCAGGGGTGGCCAAGGGCAGCACAAGGGGCACTGGGGGCAAGCTGGAGCAGAGGAGGTGCCAGGGGAACAGGAGGGGAAACTTTGTCAGTGTGAGGGTGCTGGAGCCTGGAGCAGGCTGCCCAGAGAGGCTGTGGAGTCTCCTGCTCTGGAGTCTTTCAAACCCTCCTGGATATGTTCCTGGGTGCTCCTGCCCTGGCAGGGTTGAACTGGATGATCTGCAGAGGTCCCTTCCAGCCCCTTAATGTTGTGTGATTCCCACTCTGGCATTCCTGTGTTGCAGGTGGATCTCTATGTGTGTCTGCTGTGTGGCAGTGGTAACGACGAGGATCGGCTGCTGCTGTGCGATGGCTGTGACGACAGCTACCACACCTTCTGCCTCATCCCACCCCTGCATGATGTTCCCAAAGGGGACTGGAGATGTCCCCAGTGTTTGGCTCAGGTAATCTGACAAACCATGTGAGCCAGGCTGGAGGGTTTTGGGTTTGGGTTTATTCTGTGGGTTTGTTTTTTTTAATGTAAACTTGATCCTAGGGATAGAAAAGGCAATTTTAGTAGAAATTTCAGTGGAACATGAACCCAGGCTGTGAAACCTGCTGCTAGAGGGGAAAGCTAAAATGGAGCCTGGACAAACTGGAAAGCTGTCACTGAATGTTTTGGAGCCAAAAGTTGATCTGTCCCTAATACACTGGATTTAGTGGGCACCTCTGCTGTGTGCTTCAGGTTGGAGTCTCACCCAGGTGAGTGAGACCTCCACAAGCATTCACAGACCTCAGCTGTTCAGGGTCAGGTCTAATTGTATTTTTTTTTTTCCTTAGCTCTACTGGAGGAAGCAGAAGTTAGCTGTGTTAGTTGATTAACATTTATACAGATTTATAAATCAATATTGTGACTTGGTGAATTAAGCAGAGTAGTGTCTTGTTCTGACCCCCAGTGACTCAGGGCACTCAGCTGTCCTGCTCTGCTCACCCAGTGAATGCTGCCACAGCAGCCCAGCTGTGTGCAACCTGAGCAGGCTGCCAGTACCTGGCAAACAGTGATCTCAGGCATGAGGAGAGCAGGTTTAGGCTGGAGGTTAGGAAGAAATTCTTGACAGTGAGGGTGGGGAGACACTGGAACAGGTTGCCCAGGGAGGTTGTGGGTGCCTTCAGGCTGGGTGGGGCCTTGGGTGACCTGGGGTAGTGCAAGGTGTCCCTGAGCATGGCAGTGGGGTTGGAACTGGATGATCTTTGAGATCTCTTCCAAGCCAATGCATTCTTTGAATGTCTGAGTCTTTCCCATTGCAGGAGTGTAACAAACCTCAAGAAGCATTTGGCTTTGAGCAAGCAGCAAGAGACTACACCCTGCGCACCTTCGGGGAGATGGCAGACGCCTTCAAGTCAGACTACTTCAACATGCCAGTGCATGTAGGTCCAGCTGCTCCCCCTCATGCCACCAGCCAGAGTGCCTTCTTCTTTTGCTTAGCTACAATCTCTGACTTCTGAGGGGCTGGGGAGGATTCTGGTTTTGAACAGAGTGAAATCCTGAGTCAGAGGTGGTCATGGATCACAGGACCACAGAATGAACCAGGTTGGAAAAGACCTCTGTGATTGAGTCCAACCTATCACCCAACACCTTCTAATCAACTAACCCATGGCACCACTTACCTCATCCACTCTCCTCTTAAACACCTCCAGGCATGGGCACTCCACCACTTCCCCAGGCAGCCCATCCCAATGCCAATCTCTTGCTCTCAAGAACTTCTTCCTAACATCCAGCCTGACCCTGCCCTGGCACAACTTGAGGCTGTGTCCTCTTGTTCTGTCCCTGGGTGCCTGGCAGCAGAGCCCAACCCCAGCTGGCCACAACCTCCCTTCAGGGAGCTGCAGAGAGCAATGAGGTCTGCCCTGAGCCTCCTCTTGTGCAGGCTGCACACCCCCAGCTNGCAGGGCAGTGTGGGCAGGACACAGCCAGGCTGTGCCCAGGGGTGCCCAAGGGCAGCAGAAGGGGCACTGGGGGCAAGCTGGAGCAGAGGAGGTGCCAGGGCAACAGGAGGAAGATTTTTTTCAGTGTGTGGGTGACAGAACCCTGGAACAGGCTGCCCAGGGAGGTTGTGGAGTCTCTTTCTCTGGAGATATTCAAGAGCTGCCTGGATGTGTTCCTGTGTGATCCTGCTCTGGCAGCAGGGTTGAACTGGATGATCTGCAGAGGTCCCTTCCAACCCCTAATGTTCTGTGATTATGTCCTGGGTGGAAACTTTTATCTGCTGCATTTTCTTCCCTCTTGTTGAAATGATTTTTGGCACAGGGCAATGCTTCAGCTAGTGGAGGTTGCTCCCTGAGGTAGTTTCTATGCACATGAGTTTGATCTGTGTCCTTCTTTTTCTTCTCTGCACATCTAGATGGTCCCCACCGAGCTGGTTGAAAAAGAATTCTGGAGACTTGTCAGTACCATTGAAGAGGATGTGACAGTAGAATATGGAGCTGATATTGCTTCAAAGGAGTTTGGCAGTGGCTTCCCAGTCAGGGGTGGGAAATTCAAAGTTAGAGCAGATGAAGAGGTAGGTCCTCACTGGCTCACTGTAGAGGTTTGTGTTGCAGTTCTTCACCCAAGTTTTTGCTCCCATGCACACCAATGGAACTGGTTTGCAGTGTTTGCTTCATGACTCTGGCACAGTATTTCAGGAGGGGGATTGCAGCAGAGTTTTGGATAAATCCAATTTGCTGTGCTCAGACATTAATGGCAGAGGTTTATCCTGGGAGCTAATGGATAACTCATGAAAAAACCCCAAAAAAGTTTTTATTTCAACCAAGCAGCTGAGCTGAGATCTGTGAAAGGATCAGACAATGGAGGCTTTGTTCTCTGCTCCATTGACCTGTTTCTTCTGCTTTTCAGTTGGGAAAGATGCATTGCTGCCTCTGCTCTTCTGACAGCTTTGCCTTCTTGGGTTCTGTAAACCTGTGACTGCTCTGTTCCACTTTCAGGACTACCTTGACAGTGGCTGGAATTTAAACAACATGCCTGTGATGGAGCAGTCTGTTCTTGCTCACATCACTGCAGACATCTGTGGGATGAAGCTGCCCTGGCTCTACGTGGGAATGTGCTTTTCTTCCTTCTGCTGGCACATAGAAGACCACTGGAGCTACTCCATTAACTATCTGCATTGGTGAGTTGGAGGAACATGCTCAGCCTGAGAAGCAATTTCCCTTTCATCTCCCTCTTCCCCTCTTTAATTAGTGGACTAAAAGCAGATTCCTGGAGTTCAGGCCAGATAAACCTGTGTAATCCTTAGCAGCAGGGTGAATTTGTCACCCTGTGATTGCTGCATTGATTTGCTTTGGGACAAGAGGTCATGTTTTGGAAAGAGACATCCATTCCCAGTGCTACAAACCCATGAGAGCTGCAGCAGACTCCATCCACTGTTTGATTCTGCTCAGTGTGAAGCTCAAAGCCATGCAGGTTTTGTTTGATCTCCACCTAGCTTCAACTAACAATGGAAGGGTCCTGCATACTTTTTGTCTGTTAGATCATTCTGTCATGAATCCTCTCATCAAGCAAACTTGCCAGCTGCAATCAGGACAGATCTTTGCCATCCCTTTGATATTCTAAGCAGATTGATCATCTTAAACTTCTCACCTTACACAGCTTTCCTAGAGTTTGAATTATTCTTCTCACTCTTCCTGAAACCTGGCAAGCTCTTTCCCTTGCCTCATTCACAGAGGGGTTCCAGCACAGGGGTTCCAGCAGAATGGGCAAACCACAGCCCAGCTGCTGTGCAGGAGCTCTTCATTTTGGTGGTTATTCAATTGCTGCTCTTTGAAATAGCTGCTGCATGCAGTCTGAGCAGTCAACAGCTTCATTCACTTGCTTCCTGCTACTTGACATGATTCAAACAAATGTTTGAGGGAGCTGAAGGAAATGAGTGATCAAGATTAGCAAAAGGAGCTGCTTTGCCTTTTTTTTTTTTGGTCTGGGTCTTCAATCAGGCTGAAAAATGTGGGAAGGAGAGGAGGTTGTTGTTCTGTTTTGTTTGCAGTGGGAACATGTCTGCTAGGAGAGCTTCCCTCACTGCTGCTGTGAGAATGGCATCCTCTGCTCCAGGACTGCTCCTGGGACTGCTCCTGCCTTGCAGCAGTATTTGCAAGGCCAGAAGCTGTGGCAGTGCACACAGCTACAAGTGCCCACGGGTGTGCAGACCTTCACAGGCACCTGGAAGAGCTGCCCTACAAGCCTGCAGTTTAGTTCTCCTCCAGCAAGCAAGTCCTTGATGTCTTTTCATTTGCAGATCTTCTCCTCTGTTTCCCTTCAGCTCAGAGGTTCAAGGCTGGGTTTAGCCTGTTCAAGAGCAGTGTTGGTCAGGTTAATACTGTTCTTAGCCACAGCAGTCAGACTTCAGGACCTGCTGTTGCAGAGACAATGCTCTGAATCTTGCTTCACAAGGGAGGACTTGTTCTTGTGACAACCTAGGGGTGGCCTCTCCATCTTCAGGGTTTTCTTGTGCCTTGAAGAAGCTTTCTCTCCTGGTAGAGTATTTTGAGCAGAGTCCCAAGCGAACCAGGCTCCAGCAGCAGACCTTTCACAGGGCTGAAGACTTCTCTCCCACATGACTCTGAATTCTCTTTGGGTTTGAAGTAATCAAAGGAGAAAACCAAACTCTTTGGCTTCTGAAGATGCCAGTCCTGGTCAGAGGAAGAATTTCCACCATTGATGGTAGCATTCTGAAGGCTGGAATGTGGATCTGTCAGGTGTGGAATCTTTACCTTTATTCATTCCTGCAGCTTGCTGCCTTCCAAAGGCTGACCCCTGAGCACCCCCACTAGAACTGGATCTTTCTCCCTGGCTGCTCTCCTGAAGTCCACAGGCCCCTGGTGCCAGCATCCTGGTCCAAGTTCACTGCATCCACTCCTTGGCATTGACACACATCAAGGAGCAGAGTTCCTGACTGGCCTGGTCCTGGGTCAGGACCTGGGGCAGTTTTTAGCTGCATCTGTGGCTGGTCCTCATGACTTCATGGAATTGTTGCAGGGTGATGGCCAGGTCCAAGGCTGCTCAGTCACTTAGCACTGGTTAGTGGCCACTTGTGCTGCTCCTTGTGACAGCAGTGTAGGTCCCTAGCCACAGTCCCTCCCACCAGTTGTCCTCTTCACCATGACAGAGCTGCTGCTTGAGTACAGAATAAGCTCCTGGGTATGAGGGATGTGCATCTGGACTAGTACCACCTTCCTTCTGGAATCCTCCCAATTGCTTCATGATCTATGGGAAAAAGGAGCTCTCTTGGGGCAGCTTTGCTCTGCCAGGTCTTCAGGTGATTTGCCTGTTAGCTTCTTTTCTAAAGACTTTTCTCCCATTGTTCTTTAGCAGGGGTTGGCAGGCACCTGTGCTGCAGAGAGCCAGCTTCATGGCACCCCTGAAACAGCATCTGCTGGAGACAGCTGCACAGCCTCCACTTTCTGGGTTAAGCTGTTGCTAAAAGTTCTTTGTTCCTACTCTGGATATGGATTCTTTTTTTTTTTTTTTCTTTCTTTCTTTCTTGATGTCTCTTGCATAATGTGAGGGTTTAATTCCTCCTTAGAATATGTTGCTTTTATGGCACAGAGACCCAGAGGGCTGCCTTTGGTGATCCAAGGGTCTGTGTTCATGGTGAAAGACAGAGCTCACGTTTGCAGTTGTGCTGGCATCAGCAGAACTTCACTGAGGACTTCTTCAGGCTCTCTTTTTGCCCTCGTAGTATTCTAAGTGTGTGCTCAGAAGTGCAGGCAGTTAAAAACTTGGTTCTGGAAGAGGGAGCTGTGTAGAATGGGAGGATTCAGGAAGTTCAATACTCCTTGCATTCCTTCCTGGTGATGGAGCCTTCTTTTGGCAGGGTGTGTTTGAAAGCAGAAGAGTGAAAATGTGACTGACAAGATTGCTTATATTTAACTGTTTTTAATGATCTTGCAGGGGGGAGCCTAAAACCTGGTATGGAGCCCCAGGGTATGCAGCTGAACAGCTGGAGGATGTAATGAAGAAGCTTGCTCCAGAGCTCTTTGAATCTCAGCCAGATCTCTTGCACCAGCTTGTCACCATAATGAACCCGAATACTTTGATGGCCCACGGAGTGCCTGTATGTCGTTGGACTCCTGTGCTACCCCCCAGAGCCAACCCTTGCACTTGAACTGAAACCTCTTTTATTGCAGAGATGCTGTGGTAGTTCCCATGTGTGTTGTATCTTCCCTGTCTAGTGTAATGTGCCAGTGTGAGCAGATGGGCAATGGCAGCATTGCTTTTGGAACTGCCTGGCAAACTCTTCTCTGGAGATCACCTTAATCCCTGTCTGGATCAGGAGCTCAGATGGGAAGTTTGGTCTCCACTTTTGAGGCAATGGCAGGAGCTCTTCCTGGGTCTGGCTAATCAGGCACCAGTGGTTTTGGCAAAGCTCATTCTTCCATTGTTTGTCATCCACATCCTCTTTATTTTTCCTGGATAAGTTCTTAAGTACTTAAAAACATTTGCCATCAGTTTCCCTCATATTCCATGCTAGGTTATCCATGGGAATTATGTCCCTTTACAATTTAATTAGCTTTTGACTAGCTGACCTTGGGACTTGAAGGGAAATCTGGAAAAAGGAGCAAAATTTGTGGTGTCCTCTATGCTTTGAGAGACTCCTGAATGGAAAGGTGCAGGCAGCCTTGCCTGCTTCCATGGCTGGCTGTGTGGCACCACCAGCAGCAACAGATTTGCAGCAGGATGAACTTTGGAGTGGATTCCAAATTTCTCTTGCCCTCAGCTGCACGTTGAGCAGAGCCTTGCCTATGCTTCACCCATGTAACTGTGCAGAGCCAGGGAAGTGCAGGAAGCACAGACAGCTGACTCAGGGTGCCTTAGGGGGTGGGCATGGCTGGATGAAAGCCCTTTGCTTTCTAGGGCTTTGTTTTGAAGCTCTCCAAAGTCCCCACAGCAGTTCCTAGGAACTGGAAATCCTTCTCTTCACAGCCTCAGCTCTGTTCAGCCCTGACCTAATGCTTCTCTGTCTCCTCTCCTAGGTTTATCGAACCAATCAGTGTGCTGGAGAGTTTGTCATCACCTTCCCCAGAGCTTACCACAGTGGCTTCAATCAGGGTTTCAATTTTGCTGAAGCTGTGAACTTCTGCACGGTCGATTGGGTACGTTCCCAGCGCAGCTCTTCCCTAAGCGTGCGGCTCCAGAGCTGCTCCTGGCTGCTCTGCAGCTCTCATCTGCTGCTGAGGCACAGATCCAGTCCACAGACCAGAAGGAGCCTGGTCCTGGAAGCATAATGTTTGCTGAGGGTCTGTCTTTCATGTAGTGAACCTTTTGTGGTTCCAAGGTGCTGGTCCAAAGTCACACATTAGGCATCTTCTGCTGCAGGAGGTAGGCAAGGTCCTGTGCTGGGCTTAGGGTATAGGAAGCACCAGAGCTGCTGGAATCTGTGTCCCCAGATTCCCTCCAGATCCTCAAGAGCTGGAATGAACTTTTTCTGTTCATTGCATTGGGAGTTCTCCCAGAGGTGCTTTCTAAGCTGAAAAGCAAAGCCAGCTCAGACTTCTTTTCTGCAGTAGCTCTGTGAAGTCAGTGACACATTCAGCACCCGTTAAGAACACTTAAAGACTCTGAGAGTCCTCCAGAGGAAAGAAGTGAGAAGCAGAATTGCATCTGGTGTGAGTTCAGCCCCTTGGGTAGCAGAGATGCTGCTGTAGCTTTCTAGGAAAGGGAACCTTCCCTAAAAGAGAAGGGGAGTGAAAATGTTAATGCTCAGAGTAGTCCAGAGCAGTGCTTTTCTTCCAGTGAGCTTCACTGAGCTCACTGAAACAAGACAGGCACACAGGAGAGTCCAGGAATTCAGTGGCCTTTTTCTAGACAAAACCAAGTGCAGGATGGTTGCTCCAAAGGTGCAGGCAATCTTTTCTCCTCCCAGCACATCTCAGACACTCAGAGTTACCTGAGCCCTGGAAGACCCTTTGAAGCTGCTCACAGTTCAGATTACTCCTCTTAGGATTTCTTTTTTTTCCCCCAAACCCAGATCTGGGCTAGTTGTAAACACAGCCCATTTTAAAACATTGCTGGAGTGGAAAAAACATCACTTGAAAGTGGGAGATGACTGAAATTGGAGGAAAGCTTTCTGTGTTGTGCTTGGTTTTGGTTTGGTTTTCCTTTTGGCTTCCCATGAGGGTCACACTGGAGAGAGACACCTACCCTCACATTCCAGCATCTCTGTGTGCCTGGTCACTGACAGACTTAAAATAAAGCTACAAGTGACCTGCCCAGCTCATGAGGAGTTGTTTGCTCTTCCTGGGGTAGGTGTGGGACTGCAGTGGTTTGTGGAGTCAGCAATTCTCCTGCTGCAGCACAGTTCAATCATTTGAGAAGCTCCAGCATGCCCTGAGACCTGCCTTCAACAGGGCTCCTCTGGAGTGGTGGGGACAGGGCAAATCACAGGATTTGGCTCAGGTTGGAAGGGATCTCAGAGATCATCTTCTCCAACCTCCCCACCACAGGCAGGGACACCTCTTAGCTGGATCAGCTGCTCAAGGCCTCATCCAACCTGGCCTTGAACACCCCCAGGGAGGACACAGCCACAGCCTCCCTGGGCAACCTGTGCCAGAGCCTCACCCCAGCTCCTATTAGTTTTTATCTTGGATCTTCCTAAGCCTTCTGTGGTTCAGTGGTTCAGTTGCCTTCATGACAGTTCTCTCCCATGTACTGCATCCCCCCATGATCCCAGCTGAACAACTGCAGGGTCCACTCCAGCAGCTCTAAGCAGTGTTGGTGTACAAGAGGTCAGGGCATTGCCTTCTCTAGGCTTGCATGGAGAACATTGGTGTCTTGGCATTGTCTTGGTCTTCCAGTGGGATGGGTTTTGGTGAGCTGCACAACAGCTCCTGCAGTGTCATTGCCAGAGGATCTTCCAAGAGAACATGGCCAGCAGGGCAAGGGAGGGGATTCTGCCCCTTCACTCTGCTCTCCTGAGACCCCACCTGGAGTCCTGTGTGCAGTTCTGGAGCCCCCAACACAGGAAGGACATGGAACTGTTGGAGCCAGTCCAGAGGAGGCCACAAAGATGCTCAGAGGGCTGCAGCAGCTCTGCTCTGAGGACAGGCTGAGAGAGTTGGGGCTGTGCAGCCTGGAGAGGAGAAGGCTTCCAGGAGAGCTTGGAGTAGCCTTCCAGTATCTGAAGGGGGCTGCAGGAGATCTGGGGAGGGACTATTGACAAGGGCTTGTAATGACAGGAGGAAGAGTAATGGGTTTGAACTGGCAGAGGGGAGACTGAAACTGGATGTGAGGAAGAAGTTCTTTGCAGTGAGGGTGGTGAGACACTGGCACAGGTTGCCCAGGGAGGTTGTGGAGCACAGAAGCACAGAATGGGATCTTTGATCTTTGGTCACATTCTGTGCTTCTGTGCTCCACAACCTCCCTGGAGCTGTTCAAGGCCAGGCTGGCTGAGTCCTTGAGCAACCTGTTCTAGTGGGAGGTGTCCCTGCCTATGGCAGGGGGTTGGAACTGGCTGATCTTTGAGGTCCCTTCCAACCTAAACCATTCTATGATTCTATCTCTTGACCTCCTGCTGTCCCACACAGCTCCCTCTGGGCCGGCAGTGCGTGGAGCACTATCGGCTGCTGAACCGCTACTGCGTCTTCTCCCACGACGAGATGATCTGCAAGATGGCTTCCAAGGCAGATGTCCTGGACGTGGTGGTGGCATCTACTGTTCAGAAAGACATGGCCATAATGATTGAAGATGAGAAGAGGCTGCGTGAGAAGGTCGATAAACTGGTGAGTGGTAGGGAGTGGTCTTGTCATGAGGAGTTGGAGCCCTGGTGTGAGAACAGGCTGGCACCTGTACCGCGTTGGCAGGTACAGCAACAGGGTGACCAGCAGCTGGCACTGCCCTCACTGCCAAGAAGGCCAGTGGCGTCCTGAGGTGCATTAAGAGGATTGTGGCCAATAGGTCAAGAGAGGTTCTCCTCCCCAGAACCATAGAATATCTCTGAAAGGAAGAGACCTCCGAGCTCATCCAGCCCAACCCTTCACCCAGCACTAAACCATGTCCCTCAGCACCAGGGCCACACACTGCTAGAACACCTGCAGGGATGGTGACTCCAGCACTGCCCTGGGCAGCCTGTTGCAGTGTTTGAGAGCCCTTCCAGGGCAGAAACATTTCCTGAGATCCAGCCTGAACCTCCCTTGGTGCAGCTTGGAACCATCTCCTCTTGTCCTGTCGCTTGCCACCAAGGAGCAGAGGCTGCCCCCTCCTCACTCCAACCTCCTCTCAGGTACTCTGCCCTGGTGAGGCCTCACCTGCAGTACTGTGCCCAGTTCTGGGCTCCCCAGCTCAAGAAGGACAAAGAACTGCTGGAGAGAGTCCAGTGCAGTGCCACTGAGATGCTGAGGGGACAGGGACAGCTCTCACATGAGGAGAGGCTGAGAGAACTGGGGCTGGTTAGCCTGGGGAAGAGGAAGCTGAGGGGGATCTGAGCAATGCTTACAAATACCTAAGGGTGGGTGTCAGGGAACTGGGGCCAGACTCTTCTCAATGGTGCCCAGTGACAGGACAAGAGGTAATGGGCATGGACTTGAACACAGAAGGTTCCATCTAAACTCTTCTTACTGTGAGGGTGGCAGAGCCCTGGAGCTGACTGCCCAGAGAGGTTGTGGAGTCTCTCTTTTCTGGAGGCTTTCCAAACCCACCTGGATGTGTTCCTGTGTGACCTGCCCTGGGTAATCCTGCTCTGGCAGGGGGTTTGGACCCCCTTCAGAAGTCCCTTCCAGCCCCCACCCCATTCTGTAGTTCAGTAGTTTAGAGCTCTACACAGAGCCCTCCTGAGCATCATTGTTGGTTTCAGAGGACCAGTTGGGTGCAGAGTTGTTGCTGCTGCATCTTGCAGCACCTGACCCTTCCCATTGCTGTCTGTCCTTAGCTCAGGCCTGTTCTGGCACTGACGGAGGCAGCACAGCCACAGCTGCCCTCTCGTGAGTGCAGCTTTCTGTGTGCCTGGGCTTTACAGCTTATTTCTGAACTTCCTTATTCCCTGGATAAGTTCAGCTTCTGCTGCTGCAGCTTGGAGCAATGCCCTCTTGCTGAGGTGGGGCAGTGATGCCAGCCACTCTCTTGCAGGGGGTGACTGACTCAGAGAGGGTAGCCTTCGAGCTCCTGCCCGACGACGAGCGCCAGTGTGTGAAGTGCAAAACCACCTGCTTCATGTCTGCTGTCTCCTGCCCCTGTAAGCCTGGGCTGCTGGTCTGCCTGTACCACATGGAGGATCTCTGCTCCTGTCCCACCTACAAATACAAACTGGGGTAAGCTTTGGAGAGTGGAAACCCTCTGGTCTGGGGCTGTTCAGTATAGATGCTGTGGTTTCGTCTAGTGCCTCCTGCTCTGCCAGTGGTGCCAGTCTCAGGACTCTGTTCCTCTCTGCCCTTTGCACATACAGTGTCCCCAGACCAAAACCCCTTTTTGGTACTGGTATATGAAGACTCTCTTGATCAGTATCCAGCCCTTCTTGCTCTATAGTGGCAAAAATTGCTGGATAAATTAGTTTGCTTTTTTCATTCATAACAACCAGGTCACCAACCCTTACATCCAGTCCCTGCCAAGCTGGTTTTGCTTCCATTAACTTTCCTTCCTGTTGTCAGCTCCCCCTGCCCCCCGTCAGCTCTTCCTGCTCCCCAACAGCTCCCCGACAGCTCCCCCTGCGCCCCGACAGCTCCCCCTGCGCCCCGACAGCTCCCCCTGCGCCGTGTCACCATCCCTTTCTTCTTGTTACATCTCTGTCCCAGGTGGATGTAGCTTCCCTAAGACAGTCTTGCAGTGGCTTCAGCTGTAACACTGAAATGCTTTTGGAAGCAGCACTGTGATTGTCTCAGGAGGAAAGCAGCATGGCTGTAGGCCTTAATGATATAACCCTGGGTGCACAGCAGATCATTTCTGTGCTCTCTGGACTGACACATCTTGATACCCCTCCCCTCCACGCTCCTGTTGCTGGAGTTTGAGCTGTGTGGTGCTTGCAGGTACCGCTACACCCTGGAGGAGCTCTACCCCATGATGAATGCGCTGAAGATGCGTGCAGAGTCCTACAATGAGTGGGCTGCCAACGTCAGCGAAGCGCTGGAGGCAAAGATCAACAACAAAAAAAGTGAGTGGCTGCCCTCTTGTCTGCTACACAACTTTACATGGCAAATTTCTTCATTTTTAGCTTCTAAACTGTAGGAAAAAAACAAAAGAATTTGTAGACAACTTCATGTTTTAAATTTGCTATTTTAGCTGCTGCAGTCCCAGAGAGTCTGCCTGTGTGAGAAGAGATCACTTTGACACCAAACAGAACTGAAGAAGTAAATTTGATCTGTTGCTATTCAGCCTTAGCATAGGGAGATTTTTAACTTGGTGTCTCTCCCCAAAGGTCTCATCAGCTTTAAGGCTTTGATAGAAGAGTCAGAGCTGAAGAAGTTTCCAGACAATGACCTGCTGCGGCACCTCAGGCTGGTCACGCAGGATGCAGACAAATGTGCCTCGGTGGCACAGCAGCTCCTGAATGGCAAGAGACAAACCAGGTAAATGTGGCTGGGGTCTTTGCAGCAGGACTGGGGCACCAAGCATAGCTGCCAGTGGTAGATGCCAGTGCTGTTCTGCAGGGCTTGAAAATGGAAGTAATGTCTTTCTCTTCCCAAGAGAGCCATCTTCTACAGGGACCTTTACTGCCTGTAAGCAGTTAACAGCTGAGCTTTCAGTCTGCTCCTCCCCTGACAGCTGGACTGTAAATTCTTTCTGATGTTCCCTGAAAGGAAAACTGGTGTGGGATTTCCAGACAAGGCAGCACCCAACCCAAGAAGGCTCTCAGTCCACTTGTCTCTGTGCCATGGGGATCTGCCAGTGGTGCCTGTATCATTATAGTCACCAGACTTTATGCCTTGTGAAAAAAGAAAGTGTCTTAGCTGCTGGAGCTCCCCAGAGTTCAGTACTGGAGCCTCTTCCCTTTAATGTCTTCATCAATGATCTGGAGGGAGGGGACTGAGGCACCCTCAATAAGCTTGCAAGCTACCCTCTGCTAGAGGGTAGGGAAGCTTTACAGGGGGATCTGGACAGGTCAGACCCATGGGCTGAGGCTGATTTTGTGAAGTTCAGCAAGACCAAGGGCCAGGTCCTGCACCTGGGTCACAACAACCCCTTGGAGAGCTACAGAGCTGGGGCTGTGTGTTTGGGAAGCTGCAGCTTGGAGAGGGACCTGGGGGAGTTGGTTGGCAGTCACTGAACATGAGCCAGCAGTGCCAAGCAGGCCAATGGCATCCTGGCTTGGATTAGCCACTGTGGCCAGCGGGGACAGGAGGTGACCATCCCCCTGTGCTCAGCAGGCCACACCTTGAGTGCTGTGTTCAGCTCTGGGGCCCTCACTGCAGGAAGGACACTGAGGGGCTGGAGCCTCTCCAGAGCAGGGCAGCAAGGCTGGAGAAGGGCCTGGAGCAGCTGGGGGTGAGGAGGGGCTGAGGGAGCTGGGGGTGTGCAGGCTGGAGAAGAGGAGGCTGAGGGCAGAGCTCATTGCTCTCTGCAGCTCCCTGCAGGGAGGTTGGAGCAAGGAGGAGGCAGCCTCTGCTCCTTGGTGGCAAGGGACAGGAGCAGAGGAAATGGTTCCAAGCTGCCCCAGGAGAGGCTCAGGCTGGATCTCAGGAAATATTTCTGCCCTGGAAGGGTTCTCAAACCTTGTCACAGGTTGGTGGTGTCCTCCAATCAAAGATAGTTTGTGGTTCTGTGATAGGAATACTGCATGAAAATACTGCTCTGAGAAATGCTGGCTCCTTCCTGGCAGCTCTCATGGTGCATCTTCCAGCCAGGTTCTTTGCTGCAGGAGTTTGAAGTGAGGGCAGTGCCTTCTGTGAGAGCTGCCTGGTCCTGCTAGCACTTCTGTGTCTGAAATGACTTGAGTCAGAAAGTCTGAAAGTACAAGGTCAGACCTCCTCACTGCATCACAAATGATCACCTTCTGCTGCAGGTTCCCCACCCAGGCTTTACCATGGCTGCATCTGGCCTGGGGAGAAGAGAGCCTGCTAAGGAAGTCCTGGGGCTGAGCATGTGGAGGACAGTGCTGGACTTGAGCAGTGACATTAATGGTGTGAAGTACTTCAGGAAAACTGTTCCTCTGTTGTCCCATCTGGACAATTTTCACCTATTCCTGCTGCTGTGGGCAGCCTGGAGCCTGTCAGAGCAGTTGCTCCTGGTGCAGCTGTGTGGTTTCCTCAGCAGAAGCCTTGCAGCTCATCCTTCCCTGTGTGCTTGCAGTATCTTGGGAGGCCTTTGGGACTAGAATGTTCAGCTGCAATTTAGAGAGGATTCTCATAGCTGTGCTTTCCTTTCCCAGTGACCCTTGCCTAAGTCTTTGCAGCAAGGACTTGGTAAAAATTCACCTCCACTGTCTTGCAAACACAGGAGAGTGCAGCCTCTGCCAGTGGTGTGAAACTATGATGACAGGAGATGGAAGATTGAGCACTCCCCCAGCCACAGCTTCTGCCAGACAGGGCATTTCCAAAGCAAAGGCTCATGGCAGTGCTGCTGAAGGGCTTGTCCACTCCTAATCTCTGCCTTCATTTACTCTTGAGCCATCTGTTCTCATTCTGGCATCCCCAGTCTGTGTTCTTCCATCCTTGCTAATTTGCTCAGGCCTCCTGATGATGAACCTGGAGCAGCAGCCAGGCCCTTCTCAGCTGCTCAGTGCCAGATGAGCTCTTCCAAGAGTCCTTCCTGCTCCTACCATGTACCTGACTTTGCCTGGCCTGGGAGGAGTGAGCAGCAATTCCTCCCTTCATCTCCTGGCTTGGCTCTCTCCTTTTGCCCCCATGGCAGTGTCTCAGCCTTTCTCAGCTCCCTGTGCCAGCCCCTTCAACATCACAGAGGCTGAGGAATAACTCACCCAGTGCTGCACACCCAGGCCAAGGGCAGTGCCTGGGTTCTTTTCTCAGTTGCTCCAAGTGGTTTTAGCCTCTTCACTCACTTGATCTGAGCCTGTTTCTGGGGAGAGTCCAGTTCCTGGCTTCAGAAGAGTTTTAACAAACTTCTGTTATTTGATGGATTTTATTAGTTTTGTTTTTCTTAGAAGGTTGAAGGAATTGAGTGCTGTGTGGGAGGATATAAAGAAGAGAACAATCAGTTTAAAATCTCCATACCTGTTATCAGATATTGTTACCTTCATGAAGTCCACAACTCAGAGGGGTGCTGAGCAGTCCTCATCACACCAACTGCCACATACTGGTTAGGAATGTGGATTCTGCCTAGAGTTTGGTTCATGCTTTTGGCAAACAGTCCTGATTCTGAGCTTGGAAGAGTTATGCAGTAGGTTTGACTCCACAGCCTCTCTGGGCAGCCTACTCCAGGCTCCAGCACCCTCACACTGACAAAGTTTCCCCGCCTGTTCCCCTGGCACCTCCTCTGCTCCAGCTTGCCCCCAGTGCTCCTTGTGCTGCCCTGGGCACAGCCTGGCTGTGTCCTCCTGACACTGCCCTGCACATCTTTAGCACAGCACTGAGGGCAGCCCTCAGGCTCCTCTGCTGCCAGCTGCCAGCCCCAGCTCCCTCAGCCTGGCCTCACAGGAAAAGTTCCACTCCAGCACCCTCACAGTAAAGTGAGGTAAAGAAGTTCATCCCTGTTCATCATGGTACTTGGTGGTACTCATAGAATCATAGAATGGTAAGGTTGGAAGGAGACCTCAAGGATCATCCAGTTCCAACCCCCTGCCATAGGCAGGGACACCTCCCACTAGCACAGGTCACTCAAGGCCTCGTCCAACCTGGCCTTGAACACCTCCAGGGAGGGAGATCAAGGATCTCCTCCTGTGGAGTTTACACAGCAGTTGCTGGGAAGAAAGAAACTCAAATAGATAAATACTCTGAGAGTAAATCCTGTGGCTCTTGCTCACCAAATTCCCTGTTGTAGCTGAAGAAATGCAGGAGGGCTGCACTTCCCTGGCTCTGCTTCTTTCAGTGATGGGGGAATCCAGAGTCCTCAGAGGGTTGCTGTGATGGCTCTCTGGGGCCAGAGGACTCCTCTCTGGCACTGCAGGGAGCAGTGTGACAGCAGGGCAGGCACAGAGGGGGTTTCTCACCACCCAGCCCTTCCCTTCTGCAGGGCTCAGGAAGTGTTTTCTGCTTCTTAAAGTCTCCTGCAGGAGTTTAGAGACCTTTTGAGTCACTTTGTAGAGCGCAGAGATCTTTGGATGGACCTGAGCTGTCCTGGCCATGCCTTTTTCAGGCTGATGTAATTTCTGGTTACCAAACCCATCCTGGAGTTTGGATGTGTGTATATGTGGACAAAGAGATTGATTGATTCATTTATTAAGCTTGGGCCTTTTCCTGGGAAGATCCTGTAGAACTTCCACCAAGCCCAGTAAAACACTGCAGCTGGTGGTGTTCCTGAGACCTGGAATGGATTTCATTGCTCAGCTTACTGTGGGCTTTGGAACCACCAAGGTGATCCTGGCTTGCCCTTTAAAACTACCTATTTTTAACACAGAATGAATAAATGAAACTTTTATTGTCCAGCATTCACATTCCAGTCCTGCTGGCACATCCTGCTTGGGGGGTGGGGTTTGGTTTCCTCTTTTGTTTCACTGACAGATTGTGGATTAAATTGGAGCCAGCACTGCAAGAGAGTTCTTCCCTCTTCTGTTTGGGCTTCTCAGACCTAGTTAAACCTGGCTTGAGTTTAGAGAGGTTTTGAATACTGAGCCAATTTGTTAACACTTCTAAGCTCCAGCTTTCAGCTGAAAATGGAAATGATGATTTCAGCCTCCAGAGGATTTTTTCACAAGTGCCTACACGACCTGCAACTGTCAAAACCCATTCAGGGCTGGGATTTGTTCTCTTTAGCTGTGGGCCCGGGGAGAGCTTTACTGCAACAACTGAACAGTTTAGCCACAGTTGCTTTGTGTTCTGGAAAAGAGCCTAACTTTAGGCCATACTAACCAATGCTCTTCCAAGGCTGAGTAGCTGTTCCAGAGTCCCATTTTTTTTGGGAGTACATTCAACAGCAGCCTGCTGGGCTGGAGCTGGCTGAAGCTTTCCAGCTGTGGAAACTCTTGAGACTGCGCTCACAAATAATAGAAGATTGCTTTGGAATCTTCTATTATTTGTGCCCCTGAAGCTTGGATTCAAGCAGATGTTTGACAAGTTGAGGGTTTTGCCCTTTTCCTCTTGCAATGGCATCCAAGCAGGCTGAGCTGTGTCGTTGCAGGTACCGCTCCGGAGGAGGGAAGTGCCAGAACCAGCTGACGGTGAACGAGCTGCGGCTGTTTGTCAGGCAGCTCTATGCCCTGCCCTGCCTGCTCAGCCAGACCCCCCTGCTGAAGGTAACCTGGGGGGCAGCCCAGGGGAAGGAGCAGAGCATTTGGCACAGGGATGGGTTTCATAGAGTCTGAAGAATGGGTTGGGTTGGAAGGGACCTGGAAGATCATCCAGTTCCAACCTGTGCTGCCGTGGGCAGGGACAGCTCCTACCAGCACAGGTTGCTCAAGGCCACATCCAGTCTGGCCTTGGACATCTCCAGGGAGGGGGCAGCCACAGCCTCCCTGGGCAACCTGTGCCAGTCTGTCCCCACCCTCACAGGAAAGAATTCCTTCCTCATCTCCCCTCTCACTCTCCCCTCTCCCAGCTCAAAGCCATTGTCCTTCATCCTGGCACTCACAGTCCTTGTCCAAAGTCCCTCCCCAGCTCTCCTGCAGCCCCTTCAGGCACTGGAAGGTTGCTCTGAGGTCTCCCTGCAGCCTTCTCCAGGCTGCACAGCCCCAACTCTCCCAGCCTGTCCCCACACCAGAGGTTTTCCAGCCTCTGATCATCTTGGTGGCCTCCTCTGGACCCTCTCCAGCAGCTCCAGGTCCTTGTGCTGGGTTCCCCAGAGCTGGAGGCAGTGCTGCAGGTGAGGTCTGAGCAGAGGGGCAGAATCCCCTCCCTGTGCTGCTGCTCTCCCTGCTCTGGCTGCAGCCAGCACACAGCTGGCTCTGGGCTGCCAGGGACCAGTGCTGGCTCCTGGGCAGCTTTTCTGCCCCTCCTACACCTGCTCCTGACCATTTATTTAGCTTCAGCACAGCTATTAAGGCCAGCAGTGGATTCCAGTTTCACAAAGGCAATTGGGAGCAGCCACAGGCTACAAATCCTCTGCTTTTCATTATGTATCTAACAGGAACTATGTACAGGAGGCTTTCTAAATCAGCTGGTCCTGTTTTCCTGTTTGCTCCAAGAATAAACAGCTCTGAACCATCAGTGCTGGGTAACATGGACAAGAGCTGCTGTAGCAGGGAGATCTCTCTGCCCTGCTGGTGTTCATGGTCAGCAGGTTTTAGAATAGAATAGAATGGTTTAGGTTGGAAGGGACCTCAAAGCTCAGCCAGTTCCAATCCCCTGCCATAGGCAGGGACACCTCCCCCTAGAACAGGTCACTCAAGGCCTCATCCAGCCTGGCCCTGAACACCTCCAGGGAGATTGTGGATCTTCAATCACATTCTGTGATTCTGTGATCCAGAGCCTCCCTGGGCAACCTGTGTCAGTGTCTCACCACCCTCACTGTCAAGAACTTCTTCCTAACATCCAGTTCCAATCTCCCTCTGCCAGATTAAACTCAGTACTTCTCATTCTGTCGTTACAAGACCTTGTCAATAGTCCCTCCCCAGCCCTCCTGTATACCCCTTCAGATACTGGAAGGCCACTCCAAAGTCTCCTCAAAGCCTTCTCTTCTTCAGTTAGTGTCGATATTGCACCAAGCAGTGTGAGGGAAGCAGCAGGGTGACCTGGGTGACTGCAGAGAAGAGGTTTGGGGTCAGTTTGCTGATGTCCTCTTCAGAATGAAGCTAGGTTTATCTGAGAACAGTGAAAACTCCATCCTGTTCCCAGTGACAGGTGTCCCATTCACACTCCTGTCCTCCTTCCCTCATCCAGAATTGGCTTTCTCAGAGCTTTGTAGTTGGATCCCTCCTTGTGTCAACCCACGGCCAGGAAAGCACACAGACAGCCCAGCCACAGCTGAGCAATTGTGCTAGCAGGGGGAGGAGGCTGAGGTCACTTTGTCTCCCACCACCACCAGCTCCTGCTGGTATTTTGCTCACCAGATGATCAGCCCTCAGACAAGTTGAAAGTAATTCAAGAGCTGGGTTTGGAATTGGCCAAAATGTTGCATCAAATGAAAATAAAACAACCCCAAAACTTAAATTCTGGGGAGCTCAAATTGCAATCCTAAAGGAGAAAGACTTCACATAGAATGGTCTGGGTTGGAAGGATTAGTCTGGGTTGGAAGGGTCCTCCAAAGCTCACCCAGTCCAAACCCTCTGCAGTCTGCAGGGACATCCCCCTCTAGATCAGGCTCCCCAGAGCCCTGTCCAGCCTCACCTTGAGTATCTCCAGGGATGGGACCACAACCACCTCCCTGGGCAACCTGTTGCAGTGTTCCAGCAGCCTCCTGGTGCCAAACTTGTTCCTCACAGCCAGTCTAAATCTTCTCTCATTTCAAACCATTGCCCTCATCCTGTTCCTGCAGACCTTTGCAAACAGTCTCTCTGCAGCCTTCTTGTAGCCCCCTTCAGGCACTGGAAGGCTGCTCTAAGGTCTGCCTGGAGCTTTTTCTTCTCCAGGCTGAACACCCCCAGCTCCCTCAGCCTGTCCCCATAGCAGAGCTCCTCCTGCCCTCTGATTATTTTCTTAGCCCTCCTCTGGACCTGCTCCATCAGGTCCATGTCTTTCCTCTGTTTGAGGTCCCAGAGCTGGCCCCAGCACTGCAGATGAGGTCTCCCCAGAGCAGATGAGCTGTGCAGGCTGGAGCTCCATCACAGTCTGCTCTGCAAAGCTCCACCAGATCTCATCACCCTCCACTTCCCCGAGGTTGTTAGCAGCTTTAAAGCATTTCTCTATACAGCCCTTGCTGGACTATTTTTGGCTCTTGTAACCAGGAGCTGCTGTGTCCATCTCCTGAACTGTCTCTACAGTGTCCACACAACACCAAGGGAGCAGGCAGTGTTGTGTATCTGAGTCAGGACAGCCCAGATCAGTGCAGCTTTCTGCCTGCTGCTAGGGAAGCTTTAGCAGGTCTCTGTGGGTCAGCTTTTATGTCACCCTGTTTGCAGTTCCCTGTTTGTAGCACTGCAGCTCTGGAGCTGTCTTACCTTGTCAAAAAGCAGTTCAGCAATGCCAGGCATGCCAACAGTTCTGCTCTGTCTGGCATCCTGAGCAGGGAGATTCCCAGCACATGGTCAGGGCATTCTCATAGATAATTCCCAACCCTCCTGAATGCTCTGCATCAAATGAGGGAGTGCATAGAAATGAGAAGCAGTTCCTGGAGATCAGCTCATCACTTCCTGCAGCTCCACAAGGGCTTTGTTCCCATTGCAGTGAGGTTGGCTCCCCTGGCAAACAACACAGCTGGCAGCATGCCAAGGTGTCAGCTGTGAAGGGAGAATTTACTGCTGGAGCAGCATTCCAGCCAGTCCTGGAGGCACTGGGCAGGAGCAGTGCCAGCCACTGCAGGGAGCACTCTGGCTAACTGCTTGTCACTTTGGGGCCCTCACTGCAAGGACTTTGAGGAGCTGGAGCAGGTGCAAAGAAGGGCAACAATGCTGGGGAAGGGTCTGGAGAACAGGGCTGGGGAGGAGCAGCTGAGGGATGGTTAGTGTGGAGAAGAGGAGGCTGAGGGCAGACCTCATTGCTCTCTGCAGCTCCCTGGGAAGAGGCTGGAGCCAGGTGGGAGTTGGGCTCTGCTCCCAGTTAACAAGGATGAGAGGAAATGACATCAAGTTGTTTCAGGACAGGATTAGGTTGGAGATGAGGAAAAATTTCTTTGCTGTAAAAGTGGTCAGGGATTGGCAGAGGCTGCCCAGGGAGGTGGTGGAGTCCCCATCCCTGGAGGTGTTGAAGAAAGCTGTGGCCATGGTACTTGGGACAGGGTTTAGTGGCCATGGTGGGGTTGGGTGGATGATCTCAGAGGGCTTTTCAGCCCAAACAATTCTGATTCTGTGATGTGCAGACAGCCACAGAGGTGCCTTTTGGAGGTGATGAGCTGTGGAACACTTGAAAAGAGAGAAGGGGTAAAACTGCATGGAAGACAAAAATGCCTGTGGCTTACTGGGACTCTGTGATCAGCTCAAAACCCCTGAAGTGCAGCAGAGATGACCCCCAGAAGCTCTGTGCTCTTCCCAGCATTCCTCAAAGCCTTTGTAACCTTAACCTTGCAGTTTGCAGCCTTCCTGCTCACTCCAGCACTAAGCCAGGCACTGCAGGCTGCTGAGAGCTCTTTGACACCTGTCCCTTAGCCGAAGGACTTTGGAGGGGAATTCCCTCGTGCTGTGCTCCTCAGGACACAGAGCTGCTGATAGAGCAGGCTGAGGCCACACTGTGCAGCTGTGTGATGCTTTGCTGTGCAGGTTGTGTGCTGCAGGGTTGCGATGTTTGCACCGAGGCGTTTCAGAGCTCGGGCAGGGAGTTTGCTGCTGAGCTCTTGCTGCCTTCTCGTGTTTCAGGATCTTCTGGATCGTGTGGAAGCTTTTCAACAGCAAAGCCAGAAGCTGCTGTCTGAGGATCTGCCCAGTGCTGCAGAGCTTCAGGACCTGCTGGACATCAGCTTCGACTTCGATGTGGAGCTGCCGCAGCTGGGGGAGCTGCGGGAGCGGCTGGAGCAGGCGCGCTGGCTGGAGGAGGTGCAGCTGGCGTCCGCGGACCACAGCTCCCTCACGCTGGACGACATGAGGCGGCTCATAGACTCAGGGGTTGGACTGGCTCCCTACCCAGCAGTGGAGAAGGCAATGGCCAAGCTGCAGGAGCTCCTTACTGTGTCTGAACACTGGGATGACAAAGCCAGAAACCTGCTAAAGGCCAGGTAGAAGCTATGTCTTGGTGCTGTGTTTGGTGGCTCAGTGAGCTGCTCGGGGTTGACTTCACCTCTGAGGGGGCTCTGTCTTGTTCATCCTGTTCACAGTGTGAAGGCAAATGTTGTGCCATCCAGGAGGGAGGGGGATTGAGCCTGGAGATGAGTGACTGAGCAGCTTTAAACATGGCTGTTGGCTTGCAGTGCTGGTGGTGCTCTTGTGCAAACTCTCCCTTTGTCAGCAGGAAGGGGCTTAAGGCTCCTCCTTCCTTCCCACCTTCTGCCCTTCCCCAGTGTCAGACTGCAGGGTGCATGTCTAAGTAGAATCACAGAATGGTAAGGGTGGAAGGGACCTCAAGGATCATCTAGTTCCAACCCCCTGCCATAGGCAGGGACACCTCCCACTAGTACAGGTCACTCAAGGCCTCATCCAACCTGGCCTTCAACACCTCCAGGGAGGGAGCAGCCACAACCTCCCTGGGCAACCTGTTCTTATGCCACCAACTGGGAACATTTTGTTTCTAACATTAAGGAGATTTTTTTTCCAGGTTAGTTGGTGCAAGGGAGAAGCAACTAAGCCAAATACATCCTTACTCAAAAAAAAAAATCTCTTCCTTAACTGCTTTGACCTTCTGATTTCTAAAGGGAAATGTGGCAGAGCAGAGTCTGCTAAAGTTCAGAAGAATGGCACAAACTTACCTGCAAAGTTTCTTCCCTTAGGACTTTTCAATTTCTTCTTTACATTTCTCCTCCACCCTCAAAGCATTTGAGTGTTTCTCTTTAGTAACCACACTGTTTGAAAATGGAAGCTTTGAGTTTCACCTCCAAAATGGAGGAGCAGTTGTGTTTGTCCCTCTCTAAGACATCACAAGTGGTGAAACACAGAAGCACCATCTTTGAGGTTTTTGCTTTTCCAGTGCAGAATCTCCTGGCTGGCACTTTCCAGGGCTCAGGGTGTGTTTGAGGACCCAACCAAGGGTTTTGCACTCAGGAGTTAATCAATGCCCACAACAGGAGGGAGGCTTCTGGGAGCAGCCCTGCCCTGGGAGCGCCCTTGACTGCGCAGTGCATCGCTGGGGCTGGCTACAGCATCACCATTTGGTGCAGCCTGAGGGTTTACTGAGCCAGGTGAGGAGCTCCAGATGTGCTGCAGTGTCACAGCCTGGGCTGTTCTCTTCACACAGGCCACGGCAGTCGCTGAGCAGCCTGGCAGCAGCCGCGAAGGAGCTGGAGGAGATCCCAGCCTACCTCCCCAACGGCGTCGCGCTGAAGGACGCGGTCCAGAAGGCCAAAGACTGGCTGCAGGAGGTGGAAGCTCTGCAGGTTGGTGAATTTGTGCTCTTGACTTCTTGGTTAGGGACAGTAACCCCTGTCAGGGTCAGAGCCCCAGACTCTGCACCTGGGCAG
Source organism: Ramphastos sulfuratus (assembly GCA_013399055.1). Lineage (NCBI taxonomy): Eukaryota > Metazoa > Chordata > Aves > Piciformes > Ramphastidae > Ramphastos > Ramphastos sulfuratus. The sequence goes on from WBNM01003414.1 coordinate 42,849, forward strand.
GGAGGAACTTTTCACCCCTGATGTCTCTCACCTTGGACACGGCGCAGCCACACACTCATAGGTGCTGTTACTTTCTGTCTCTGGACCTGAGCTGCTTTCATAGGATCATAGAATCATAGAATGGGAAGGTTGGAAGGGACCTCAAGGATCAGCCAGTTCCAAACCCCTGCCATAGGCAGGGACACCTCCCACTAGCACAGGTCACTCAAGGCCTCCTCCAACCTGGCCTTGAACACCTCCAGGGAGGGAGCAGCCACAACCTCCCTGGGCAACCTGTGCCAGTGTCTCACCACCCTCACTGCAAACAACTTCCTCCTAACATCCACTTTCAATCTCCCCTCTGCCACTTCAAACCCATTGCCCCTTGTCCTGGCATTACAAGACCTTGTCAATAGTCCCTCCCCAGCCTTCCTGTAGCCCCCTTCAGATCCTGGAAGGCTACTCTAAGGTCTCCTGGAAGCCTTCTCTTCTCCAGGCTGCAGAGCCCCAACTCTCTCAGCCTGTCCTCACAGCAGAGCTGCTGCAGCCCTCTCAGCATCTTGGTGGCCTCCTCTGGACTGGCTCCAACACTTCCATGTCCTTCCTGTGCTGGGGGCTCCAGAACTGCACACAGGACTGCAGGTGGGGTCTGAGGAGAGCAGAGCAAAGGGGCACAATCCCCTCCCTTGCCCTGCTGCCCACACTGCTCTTGCTGCAGCCCAGCACACAGTTGCTGTCTGGGCTGCACTCACACTGCAGCCTCATCTTGAGCTTTTCCTCACCCCAGACCCCCAGGGCCTGTTCCTCAGGGCTGCTCTCAGCCATTCCCCACCCAGCCTGGAGCTGTGCTTGGGATTGTGCCTACCCAGCTGCAGGACCTTACACTTGGCCTTGTTTTTACTTCACCTTTGCAAGTAACTGACTGCAATAAAAATACATGCAGGAGCTATTAGCAAAAATCTGAAGTAAAAAAAAAATAACATTGTGGGACTTTAGGGTAAGTTTTGATCAGTCACTCACTGAGAGCTACCTGCAGTCATCTTGCTGCACTGCTGGAACCCCCAGGATGGCACAGGTGACACAGTCACAGTTCTGCTTGCTGGCTCCTGAATAACCACAGCTCCTAAAGTGTTTAAAGTCACCAATTGTAGCTTTTCACAGCCTTCATTTGCTCAACTAAACAAATAACTTTCCTGTAGCATCTGAAAAAAAAAAAAAAAAAAAAGGAGGGAGGGGATAAAAAGGAGTATTTCCTGATCCAGGAATGTTCCAGACCAGCCAATGCCCTGTCTGTGTATCTTCAGTTTTGATTGCAGCTTTCTGGAGCATTCCTCATGTACTGCACTGCAGGTTGTGTCTCTCCCAGACCTGATGCCCCAAGGTTCTTAACCCTTACTGGTGCTGAAATGGCCTCTTGTGAGGCCCTGTAGAATTAATTTCCTGTTCCAGACCTGTATCAGCAGGGATACTTCAGGCATCCTGGGATCAGAGGCATTCCCTCGTGTGGCAGCCACTCAGCATGGTCTCATGTCCTGTCCCTCTATGCTCAGCCTTGGAGTTCATGGACTGAATACTTTTGATTTTGTAGCAGTTCTGTGTGAAGTTTCAAGGCCAGGTTGGTCGAGGCCTTGAGTGACCTGTACTAGTGGGAGGTGTCCCTGCCTGTGGCAGGGGGTTGGAACTGGATGATCCTTGAGGTCCCTTCCAACCTTCCCATTCTGTGATTCTATAATTCTATGATTTTGAGGTAGAAGTTGCCTGTTGCCTCTTCTTCCTTCCCTCTCCCCTTCCATTTTGAGGCTCCTTTCAGCTTTCCTTTCCATTTCCATGTTACACTCTGAAGCAACTCTTCAGGTGACCAAATGTGCCCCTTCTGCTGCCCTTCCCAGAGTCTGATAAAGACTTGCAGAGGTTTTCACCTTGGCTTCTGGCACTTACTGCTCAAAGCTGCTTTTTCCCTTTCTTTAACCTTTCATGCAGTTCTCTTTGCCCATCCAACTTCCTTTCCTGCTTTCTTCAGGTTCTTTGCTTCTTCTGCAGTTCCATGGCAGCTTCAATCTCCCTTCTCTCTTCCCACCTCCCCCCTTGTGTTAGCAGGATTGCTCCTGCATCAGGCACTGGCTCAAGGCCAAGTGAGTAAACGTAGCCTGGGCTGAGTCTTGAAGTGGTTCATGGCTCAGCCTCACAAAAACTCCAGCCAGGGGTCAGTGGGACTGCACCCATCAGGAAAGAGTGGGGCTGGGATAGCCCAAAATTCACCTTTTAATACAAGCTGCCAAATATTTTCTTACATTTTCATTTGGCCCTCTGCTTGTTTTCCACAAAGTGAACTGTGACCAGGATTTACAGACCTCTCTGACCTAAAGCAAGCTTGTTTTAAAAGCTTTTGAGATGAAGAAGCAAAATCTGTTGTCCTGGGCTTGAAAGTTTTGAGGGAATAAAGCTCATGGGATACTCACTTGTGCCTGAGAGCTGTCCTGAGAGGGCTTCAGGTCTTGGTGATTGCTAATTGCTTGGTTTGGATTCTGAAATTCTGCCTCCTGAAATAGAAAAATGTGTCTGGGTGTGCCAAGAATTTTTGCTTCAGTTCTGCTCCAGCTTGCCCCCAGTGCCCCTTCTGCTGCCCTTGGCCACCCCTGGGCACAGCCTGGCTGTGTCCTGCCCACACTGCCCTGCACATCTTTAGCACAGCACTGAGGGCAGCCCTCAGGCTCCTCTGCTGCCAGCTGCCAGCCCCAGCTCCCTCAGCCTGGCCTCACAGGAGCTGTTCACTGCCTGCAGCAGCTTGGGGGCTCTGGGCTGGGCTCTCTCCAGCAGTTCCCTGAGGTCCTTGACCTGAGGGGCCCAAACTAGACACAGTATTCCAGATGTGGCCTCAGCAGGGCAGAGCAGAGGGCAAGAGAACTTCTCTAATCTGCTCACCACAGCCCTTCTCTAATCCACCTCAGGATGCCCTTGGCCTTCAGGGCCATGTCACTACTCCAGTTGACTTGCAGGAAGTTCTTGGTGTCAGTGCTTTGAGCTGTTGGGGTTGTTCTGGAGGAGTCCCTCTCAGGTCCCACATCAGTGCCTGCTTTGGACATCAGCTCCTGGTGCTGTTTTCCTGCTGGTTTCTGGTAGCTATGTCCCCCTAGGCATGGGCTGCAAGTGATGGATCAGAGCTCACTTTCAGGTGGCACCTGGGACCTTTAAGATGGTTCCTTGGCATGGCAGGGGCTGGGTTAGATTTGCCTCATGGTTCTGTTTATAAAATATTCTGGTGGTGTGCTCTGGATGCAGATTGCCAGGCTGGCAGCCTCTCTTTTCCCTTTGGACTCCCTCTTGGTAACTGTTCTGTTCTCCCCCCCCTTAGGGTTTGATTAGCTTTGTCTGTGTCCTCAGTGATCATGAGAAGCACAAATGGAAGCCCTGCAAGTGCCTCAAGTGTCTGAGCAGTGCATTTGTGTTTTCAGGCTCTGCCTTCAGTTCATGTAGCTGCCTTGCAGTGACTCATGGAGGTGGCTTCCATACCTCAGGCATTTCTTCCTTTCCCACCTGGCAGGTCGGAGGACGAGTGCCTGTGCTGGACACCCTTGCAGAGCTGGTGACCAGAGGCAGATCTATCCCTGTGCATCTGGACTACCTGCCCAGGCTGGAGGCCTTGGTGTCAGAAGTTCAAGCCTGGAAGGAATGTGCAGCTAACACCTTTCTGTGTGAGAACTCCCCTTACTCTCTTCTGGAGGTAAGAGAGGCCAATGCACATCAGAGCTTGTGCTCACTTGTGGAGCAGCAGGAGACATTAAGCACACAGTAATTATTTCATAGCATTATAGCTGCTTGGAAGGGCTTGTGGCGTAATTATTTTATAGGATTATATAATTTTATAGTATTACATTAATTATTTTATTAATAATTTAATAGGATTATATTCTTTGAACGTAATGTTTATTAGATTGCTCTGTGCTTTTCATGGTAACTGCAGGAGGGCTGGGGAGGGACTGCTTGGAAGGGCTTGTGGCAGTGGTTTGGAGCTGGAGCAGGGTAGATTTGGGTTGGACATAAGGAGCCCAGCCCAATCCCACCACCCTTTGCAGTGGGGGTGGTGAGATACTGCAACAGGTTGCCCAGGGATGTGGTTGAGGCCCAGTCCCTGGAGCATTCAAGGTCAGACTCACTGTGGTCCTGGGCAGCCTCATCTGGTTGGGGCTGTCCCTGCTGCCTGCAGGGGGTCACACAAGATGACCTCTGGGGGGGGTCCCTTCCAACCTGATGCAAACCGTGAAGCTTCCCAAATGTTGAAGCTTCAGCTATGCTCTCTCTGTCTCTTGGACTGAGTGGCTAATGAGAACAAGCTGTGCCACAGGCTCACCTGCCCAGGGTAAAGATGGCATTGGTGGCACCATGGTGGTGCTGAGTTTACTGCAGTGGGTCAGGCTGCAGCTGCTGGAGTGCAAACCTGCTTGATGCACCTCGGGTTTAGCTGTGTGAGGGTGAGGCTGTCATTGCTTCAGCTGCACCCTGAACCTCTCTGACTACCTGAACTCCTCTCTCTGGTTTGTGCTGAGCCACTCATATACCCCAGCCCTCCCTGGGAATTCCCAGCTCTGGGAATCCTCTGCTGCTCTCCAGGGCTTGCAGCTTGACTCAGTGGAGGCTCTTCAGGGTATCAGCTGTCTCTGTTCCAGCAAGCCAGGGGAAACATGGAGGTGTTTGTGGTCTGCCTGTTTTATAAAGCCTTGCAGCTCTCCCCATTTGCCAGATAACCTCATCCTAGGGCAGCCCTGTTCCAGGCAGTGCTTTGTGGCTGTGTGAGGGCAGGATGGATGCACTGCAGGTGCTGCAGGCAATGGCAGCAGAGCTGCTCTGTCCGCCAGGTGCTGTGTCCCCGCTGTGACATTGGGATGCTGAATCTGAAGAGGAAGCAGAAGAAGCTGAAGGAGCCAGTTCCAGGTGGAAAGAAGAAGAGCACTAAGCTGGAGACTCTGAGTGACCTGGAGCGAGCACTGTCGGAGAGCAAAGACACAGCTGCTGCGGTAGGTGACCCACACATGCAGCTGCTCCCCAGGCCTTTGCAGCTGTCTCCCATGCCAGTGTTACCTGCTACTCTGTTCTGCTTGCTCTGCAGGAGGACTTCCTGTGCTTGCTTCAGGCTGCACAGAATTGCTTTTAGTGGGGAAAAAAAAAGTGTTTGCTTTGTGTGTGGAGCAGTCAGGCAATGCCTGCAGCTAGCACAGCACAGAGAGGCTTGGGAAACACCAAACCCTTCCTAAGGACAGGGTAGTTTGGGCTCCCTCAAAACACAGCTCAGCACCATTTGTAATTAAAACAAAGACCATAAATAATTGAAGAGGACCTCATGCATTGTGCAGTCAGTAGAACTCCAGTTCTGGGTGGAGCAGAATTAGTTGCTGGTGGTGAAGTGCTTCACCCCAGGGGACCTACTGCAGAATCTCCACCATGGTAAGGTTGAACAAGGTCCTGTAGGGTATGGGATGGAAGTTTTAACCTGTGGCTTGAAACCTGGGTGCTCCCTGAGTGCCAGCTGTGGGGGTGCTCCCTGTGTGCTGGCTGCAGCCAGAGCAGGGAGAGCAGCAGCACAGGGAGAGGATTCTGCCCCTCTGCTCTGCTCAGACCTCACCTGCAGCACTGCTTCCAGTGCTGGAGAACCTGACCAAGGACCTGGAAGGACCTGGAACTGCTGGAGAGGGTCCAGAGGAGGCCACCAAGATAATCAGAGGCTGGAGAACCTCCCTTATGGGGACAGGCTGGGAGAGTTGGGGCTGTTCAGCCTGTATAAGAGAAGAGAATGCTCCAGGGAGACCTTAGAGCAACCTTCCAGTACCTGAAGGGGTTCCAGGAGAGCTGGGGAGGGATTTTTGACAAGTGCCAGGACAAAGGACAATGGCTTTGAGCTGGGAGAGGGGAGATTGAGAGTGGAGATGAGAAAGAAATTATTGAGAGTGAAGGTGAGGAGATACTGGCACAGGTTGCCCAGGGAGGTTGTGGCTGCCCTCTGCCTGTCTTGTGTTCAAGGCCAGGCTGGGTGAGGCCTTGACCAACCTGTGCTGGTGGGAGGTGTCCCTGCCCATGGCAGGGGGTGGGAACTGGATGATCTTGAAGATCCCTTCCAGCCCAAACCATTTCATGAATCCATGACCATCCTCAGGAGCACACCAGAGTTCCACGGGGGGTTACAAACTCCAGAGTGAGTGCATGGGGCAGGGCAGAGCCCTGTGCACTGGACAGGGTGTGCAGGGTGGGCATCAGAGATGCTTTTGTGTTCCTGAAAACTACCTGGGAGAGTTTCCTGGTCAGAGCTAGGCTGTGACGAGAGAAGCAGCTGCAAGGCACAGCCACAGCTGTTGCAGTACTGAAGCCATTTTCACGAAGGTGATGGTTTTGTGGTACAGAAAGGGAGGGTTTGGAGCAGAGGAAGGGAGCTGCCAGGTTGTGTTTTACAAAGCAGTTAGCTTTGGGCCGCTGGGCCTGATGAGAATGCAGAAGGGAACTGAAGTCAATGTCTGCAGCTCCTCATCACTGCTCTGCTTCAGACATTGAGAAGCTTGCAGGTGTAGTGGGGTGAGGAGCCTGGCAGTGGGGTGAGGAGCCTGGCAAGGAGCTGAGGCAGCGGCTGGTGCCCCTGTAGGGTGCGGCTGGTCGCAGGGCAGTGGTGTTCCTTCGGAGCTGACGTCCCTTGCTCTGGTGTCCCCTGCAGATGGCCACGCTGGGCGAAGCTCGGCAGAAGGAGATGGAGGCGCTGCGCTCCCTGCGAGCCGCCAACGAGGGCAAGGTGCTGGGCGGCGAGGAGGAGGCGGAGCTGAGGGTCTGCCTGTGCCAGAAGGAGCCCTCGGCCCCCATGCTGCAGTGTGAGCTCTGCAGGGGCTTCTTCCACACCGCCTGCGTCCCGGCGCCCGCCCTGCTGCAGGGCCCCGGCGTGTGGCTGTGCCCGCAGTGCCACCGGTCGGAGAAGCCTCCCCTGGAGAAGATCCTGCCCCTGCTGGCCTCCCTGCAGCGCATCCGGGTGCGGCTGCCCGAGGGCGATGCCCTGCGCTACATGATCGAGAGAACTGTCAGCTGGCAGCACAGGGCACAGCAGATGTTGTACTCAGGGAACCTCAAACTCGTACAAGACAAAATGGGCTCAGGATTGTTGTACAGCAGGTGGCAAGGCACAGCAGGGCAGCTGCCAGAGACAAACAAGGTGAGGGGCTGCTGGGGGGTGGTGAGCAGCAGTGCTCTGGATTGGTTCTGGCTGTGGGGCTGGAGCAGCTCTCCTATGGGGACAGGCAGAGGGAGCTGGGGGTGTTCAGCCTGGAGAAGAGAAGGCTCCAATGAGGCCTTAGAGCAGCCTGCCAGTACCTGAAGGGGCTACAAGAAGGCTGTGGAGAGACTGTTTGCAGAGGTCTGCAGGGACAGGATGAGGGCAACGGTTTGAAATTAGAGAAGATTTAGACTGGCTGTGAGGAACAAGTTTGGCACCAGGAGGCTGCTGGAACACTGCAACAGGTTGCCCAGGGAGGTGGTCGAGGCCTCGTGCCTGGAGATGTTCCAGGTGAGGCTGGAGAGGGCTCTGGGCAGCCTGATCCAGTTGAGGATGTCCCTGTTGAGTGCAGGAGGTTGGACTGGATGAGCTTTGTGTGTCCCTTCTCACCCAGACCTGTGGTTCTGTGACACACAGGCAAGGCAGATTGCTTGTGCTGCTTCACAGACAGGAGTTTGGGTTCTGCTCGGCTGTTAGCCAGATGTGTGTCCTGCAGCAGCAGCTGCTTGTTCTGCTGCTGCAGTCCTGGGAGCAGTTACCCCTGCAGAGCCTGTTTGCCCTCCTCTTCCCAGCTCCTGCACTCTCAGGTGGCACTGTTAACAGCAGAGCTGCTGCTCCATGCTTCCTGGCGTGCTTAGGGCAATTAGCTTTGCTACTCTGTTCTTACAGGTATTGCAGTGTAGCTTTTTAAGTGTTGGGAATTTGCAACAGAGACTCAAACTGTCCAGAGTGTTACCAGCTGAGCTCTCAGAGCGGCTGTTTTCAACAGGCGACTTCCCTCAGTTGCTGCTCCTTCATTCCCTTATCACTTGCCCTTCCCAGCTGATATTTTGCTAACACTGCTAACGAGCTCCAGCAACTGGTTCTGCCGTGGTCGCAGGGCAGTTTCAACCCTTCCATTCAGCAAAACACACAGGGAGAGTGGGCAGTTGGCTGAGCATTTCTAGTGTCCCTGAGATAATAAATGCAGAAAAACTCTGAGCCAAAAGCTCTGTGCAGCACCAAGAACATCAACCTCCCCCCCCCCAAACTGAATGCACTTTTGCTTTCTGATTCAAACTCCTTAGTTTTGCTGCTCCAGCCCTGTTAGAGCTGGTCTGTGCCTTGTGCTTTCACACTCAGTTGTGTCAAAGCATTCCATGTGCCACTCACGCCTCGAGAGGTGTTGGAGCTGCTTCTCAGGTAACTCAGCTGTTCCAAGGTGCTTGTGTGAACAGATTCTTCCAAAAAGCATGGAACAAAAATTGTGTTTAGACATCTAAGAACTTGTCTGATAATTTTCAAAGGATCTCTTTAGAGACCCACTACAGCTGAAAACACCTGGGCAATACTTTAGGCCTGTAAGTTGATGTTTGAGCCAAATCTGGAAGCAGTGAGGTTAGCTCTATTAGCTCAGTGTGGTACTGTGAGGTTCCTCCAGCCTGGATGCAGTCTAACCTTTCCTCTGTGGTCTGCAGCTCAAGTCAGGAAACCTAAACCAAGGTAGCTCTAACAGAACTACTCCAGGTCCTTGTGATTGTACTTCCCAAGTCAGAAGTGTCAGGGGAGCTCTGGAAGAGATCTGACCATGTGCACCAGCTTGGGTCCCTCACTGGCCTGAGCTCAGGACCTTTTCTATAGACAGTGGTGCTGGGGGCAGGTCAGAGGTGGCCTCCAGAGCCATCTCAGCACAGGCACTGAGCTAAATCTTTGTTCTTGGTGGATCTGAGGTGTGGGTTTGGTGAATCTAGTGTCCCAGCACTGCTGTGCTGTCCTGCACCAATCCTGTTTGCCCTGCTCCCTGGGGTGACTCCCAGAGGAGCTTGCAGCAGTGACTGCTGGAGCTGAGCTGCTTTGGTCCTGGCTGAAGTGTGCCTTTGAGCAGGAGCTGTGGGAACTGGTGAGAGCAGCTTTAGAATGAGGCCCAGACACTGACTGGGGTTTGCCAGGCAGACCACACTGTGGCAGGCATCTGGTGAGGTGCCTGACACTCAGGAGTCCCAGACTGGCTGCCTGAGTGGCCTTTGCCTAAGGGCAAGGTTTGGCATCAGCACATCCCTGCAGTGTCTCAGCTCCAGGCAGTGAGAAATCTCTTTGGTGTGAGCAACAGCAGAGGCTGTGCTGCCCACCCCGGAGGTGGAGCTCTCCCTTCCACAAGTCTGGATCATCCCCACCGTGCCTGCTCCTCAGGCTTTGCTCTGCCCTGCTAGAGCAGCTGCTGCTGCACACTGGGGCTGCTTTCTGCCCTCTGGAAATTATTTATCCCTCACAAAATTCCCTGGATTCTGACAACTGTGGCAGCAAAGCTGCTTCTGCCTGCGGGATGAAGCGTTTGGGTGTATCAGGTGGAGCAGTTTTCAGGAGTACAAGATGGAAACAGTTGCAAGCCAAAGGGGTATTGATTGTACTGCAGTTAGCTGCCCTGCAGAGCTGCAGCTCCACTGACAGTGTTGCTGCTTCCCTTCTCTCTCCCAGGTTTCCCAGACCATTGGAGCAATGTCCTTCTCCATGCCCCACGACTGGGACAACAGAACCATCTACCTACATTCTCCATTCTCGACAGCACAGCTCTGCATCCCACTTCATGGTTTGTAATCTTCACTTGCAGTCTTTTTCCTCATCCTTTGTTTCCCCTGTGTTTGGTGGAGAGGAGAGGGTGTGGTGGCCACCAGGAGATGGCTGAGGCACAGAGGCTCAGCTTCTGGTTGCTTCCCCATCCTCTCAGCAGCACCTTGGGCAGAGGGGTCACATCTCACACACAATCACAGAATTAACCAGGTTGGAAAAGACCTTTGAGATCATTGAGTCCAACCTGTCACCTGACCTTTCTAATTAACTAAACCCTGGCACTAAGTGCCTTATCCTGTCACATGTGATGAAAAGCTGTGACACAGCCCTGACACAGGTGTCAGAGCTGGCCCTGTCCCACATGCCCAGCATACAGTGGGGTGTGACCAGCCAAAGAGCTGCTGGAGAGCAGAGGCCACTGGAATTGAAGGGGCTGGATGGGAGCAGCTTAGGGAGGCAGTTCTGGAGACCATGAGGTACTACACACACAGGACACCCAGGTGAGATTTGCTGCAGCACAGCTACCACAGACTGCTGTGGCTGCTCTGTGCTCCAGGCTGCTCAGCTCCTAGCTCAGACTTTGTGTGTGTTGGACTGGCACAGACCTACTGTGAACTGCAGCAATTTACAGCTGTAAGAAGTGATTTGTTGTTTCTCTCCTCCTGATGTGTGATGCTTCAGGGACCCAGGTCCAGTTGGATCTTTGTGGTTTCAAGCTTACTCAGGCCATGCTAAGACTACAGAAGATGCTTACTGCAGTTCAGTGTTCAGTTAGAACCAAACCAGGCATCTCTCCACTGCCAGACTTATGTACCAGGCCCCAAATTCTCTATTAAACTGCTGCTAGTGACTCACTGATCTTGGCCTCCCCTATCTGGGACTGCTTCAGGAGCCCAAGGCAAGCAGGTGGTGACTGCAGCAGGACCCAGCTGCAAGGTTCATCCTCTCAGCTTCTCTTCCTCTGCTCTCTTGGCTTCCCCTATGGCTTTCACTGAGTCAGCTCACTGTACTCACTGGTTACACAGTGAGGGGATCATGACACTTCTTGTAGCTTCAGAAGGCAGAGAAAGTGCCAGGGATGGTGGAATTGTTTATCCTTGGGCCAGAGGTGATGCAAGCATGGAAGGGCACAGAGCCACAGCAGGAACTTCTGCTCAGGCCTTCCTCTTTTTTAAGGCTGCTGCCAAAGATGAGCAGTGAAGAGGCAACAGATCAAAGCAGTGAAGAGGGAACAGATCAGAGCTAATTCATACAGAGGCTGAATTTAAAAAGTCCTCACAGCTTTTGTAATGTGCAGCCAGAGAAGGATTTTCATTACCTGTGCTGATACTGAAGAATTCCTGTTCTCTCTGTCTTTCACTGCAGTCATTAGCACAGAGCTGGATGAGCTGATGATGGAAGCTCAGCTGCTACAAGTTTCCCTGCCTGAAATACAGGAGCTGTACCAGGCCCTGTTCACAAAGCCAAGCCCTGGTGTGCAGGCAGAGCAGAGGTCACCTGTGAGAGCCACCAATGACAAGGCAAGTGTCTGCCAGCAGCAGTGAGCTCAGGGCCACTGCAGCAGAGGCTCTGCCTCAACCCATAAGCTTCACAAAGAGGTTTGTGTGTCTGGCTGAAATGTTTTCCCTGTTCAGAAGGGGTCAAGAAGTTGATAAGGAGCTTGTTACAGACTTGGATTTGTGGCCCAGTGCATTTTTGCCATTCAAATCTGGTTTCTGTGGTCACTATTTTAAGTCCATCTGTCCTAAGCTGACTCTGGCCCTGTGTTGGAGAGGCTTCCAAGAGAGCTGCCTCTGAAGCAGTGGACTCTGTCAGTTCTGTCACTGGGCTGTGACCCCATCCTTGGCTCCCCCCTTACACATCCACCTTCCAGTGGGAAGGCAGCACTCACTCTGACCCTGTGCTTGCAATTGAGCCTGATCCTGAGGCAGGCTGTGGAGTTATAGGGCAGGGAGGCTGAGCTGGGTGCCGACAGCAGTGACAGGGCAGGGAGGCTGAGCGGGGTGATCACAGCAGTGACAGGGCAGGGAGGCTGAGCGGGGTGATCACAGCAGTGACAGGGCAGGGAGGCTGAGCGGGGTGATCACAGCAGTGACAGGGCAGGGAGGCTGAGCGGGGTGATCACAGCAGTGACAGGGCAGGGAGGCTGAGCGGGGTGATCACAGCAGTGACAGGGCAGGGAGGCTGAGCGGGGTGATCACAGCAGTGACAGGGCAGGGAGGCTGAGCGGGGTGATCACAGCAGTGACAGGGCAGGGAGGCTGAGCGGGGTGATCACAGCAGTGACAGGGCAGGGAGGCTGAGCGGGGTGATCACAGCAGTGACAGGGCAGGGAGGCTGAGCGGGGTGATCACAGCAGTGACAGGGCAGGGAGGCTGAGCGGGGTGATCACAGCAGTGACAGGGCAGGGAGGCTGAGCGGGGTGATCACAGCAGTGACAGGGCAGGGAGGCTGAGCGGGGTGATCACAGCAGTGACAGGGCAGGGAGGCTGAGCGGGGTGATCACAGCAGTGACAGGGCAGGGAGGCTGAGCGGGGTGATCACAGCAGTGACAGGGCAGGGAGGCTGAGCGGGGTGATCACAGCAGTGACAGGGCAGGGAGGCTGAGCGGGGTGATCACAGCAGTGACAGGGCAGGGAGGCTGAGCTGGGTGATCACAGCTTTACTCAATTCCCTCTCCAGCAGGGTGAGTGCTGCCGAGGCAGAAAGGATGGGATGAGCTCCATGGAGAGGAAGCTGAAGCGGCGTTTGGAGAAGGAGAGCTGCTGTGAGGAGAAGAGAGACAGAGTGAAAAAAATGAGAACACCCAAGAAGAAGAAACTGAAACTGAGCCTCTCAAAGGAGCTCTGCAGTCACAAACTGGAGCGGGAGCGGCTCCTGGAGATGCAGCGCTGCAGTGACAGCCACCTGCTGGCCTCAGACATGTCCTTCTCTGAGCAGGAGGACTCTGAGGATGAAGATGCCATCTGCCCTGCTGTGAACTGTCTCCAGCCTGAGGGAGATGAGGTCAGTAGAGGCAGAGCTGTTCTGCATGCTAAGGTCCCTGCAGAAATGATGCTGTTTACAAGGAGCATGAGGTGCACCTCCTGAGGTGCTCCAGTGGCTGCTGCTGGGACACTGTGGCCATGCTTCCCCCCTTCTCCAGGATCAGCTGTGCAGCTGGAACTGGGGAGGGCAGGTGGGCATCAAAGCATCTGCATGATGCTGGGAGGAGGAGGTGGTGCTGTGCAGGCACTGTGCTCAGCTCTGCTCCTGGAGCAGGGCTGGCAGTAGTGTCTGGGTTGCAGCCTCTCTGCAGGTGGAGGCAGTGCCTTGGAGCTCTGCGCAGGCCCAGCCGTGCCAGAAAAGGCACCCAAGGGACCTTCCCGGGTGTCTGGGAGGGCCCTGGTGACACTGCCATCCATAGTCTGCCTGTAGAGGACTAAGGGCAGAGTGCCCTGCTCAGCTCCACAGGAGGCCAGGGAGCAGGCTGAGTGCCCAGCAGCAGTGGGCACAGGCTGGGACACTTCACACCCATTTCACTTGCTGCAGAGGTAGCAGCACCCGAGGGCCGCAGGTGTTTGGTCCTCCCCTGAGCGCCTCTTTGTCTGTCCTGCACTAGGTGGACTGGGTCCAGTGTGATGGCAGCTGCAACCAGTGGTTCCACCAGGTGTGTGTGGGCATCTCTGCAGAGATGGCAGAGAAGGAGGACTACATCTGCACCAGCTGCTCGGGGAAGGACTCTCACTACCGCAAGTGAAGCTGCCCGCGGAGCGCTCAGGACTGCGGCCGGGAAGGTGGTTAAAGAGTTTTTCAGTCAAGCCACAGGGGCTGGTTTAAGACCAGGTTGCAAATGGTGCTACTTCTATCCTTATGGGATCATTTTTTCCAGAACTCAAAAACAAACAAACAAAACCCAACCCAATTTTTGACACTTTTATATTTTCCCTTGATCTGTTTGTGGTTGTTGAGGTTTGAGATGCTGACTGTGGGGCAGGGGTTTGCAGCGCTGGGAAGGCATCGGACACAGGCACCTTTTCTTGTACAGCATTCAATTACCTCTGGCATTGACCCAGCCTATTGAACTCAGCTTGGTTAGGTGCAAACAAAAAAAAAAAAACAAAACAAACCAAAACCCTGCACCACCAATTTTTTCCAATAAATCCTCTTTTGAGGACCTCCCTGTTTACTCTGTTAACTCTTTGGAGACTTTAGGTTTTTTTCCACTTTGTTTTTTGGTTTTGCTTTGGGTTTGTTTTTGGTTTTTGTTTTTGGTTTTTTTTTTTTGGTAGACTTAGGTTTATTTATCTGAGCAATAACTTCTATGTCTGGTTTCAGTGACTGGAATGACAATTCTCAAGAGAGTGTTTGCTTCTAGCATTGGTTGGGTGTACAGAAAGCAAATGTTAGAGCCTAGTGTCACTGATGGCCCAGTGATGTAGAAGACAGGAAGAAGAAAAAAAAAAAAAAAGTCTGTAAAGTAATTAATTGCCACGGCTGTATTTTGGCTTTCTCCTTTTTTGGGTAGCTTGTATCAAATGTTGCAGTTTATATTGTGGAATAAACCCCTGGTTATGTTATAAAATTAAATGTTGTTGTTTTTAGAGAGCTTGAAACGCAGTTTCATTTCCCTCTGGATCCCTGCTGCTTACATCCATGGGTTTGCTCCTTCAGGAGAAGAGAAATGCTGAGATGCTTCCCTACCACACTGGTGTCTTGGTTTGGAGGGAGGAGGCAGATCAAGAAATTATTCACACAAAAAAAAAAAAAAAAACCAAAAAAAAACCCAACAAACAAACCAAAAACCAACACCTTTTTCAAGTCATAGAATCAACCAGGTTGGAAGAGAGCTCCAAGCTCACCCAGCCCACCCTAGCACCCAGCCCTAGCCAATCAACCAGACCATGCCACTAAGTGCCCCAGCCAGGCTTTGCTTCAACACCTCCAGGGATAGTGACTCCAGCACCTCCCTGGGCAGCCCATTCCAATGCCAATCACTCTCTCTGTCAAGAACTTCCTTCTAACATCCAGCCTAGACCTCNAAAGCCTTTTACAAAGCTTTTCCAAAATGGGAATTATCCCTGGGCTGGCTGAAGGGCTGAAAGCAGGATTTGTGATTTGGCAGGGGCAGGAATAGGGAATTCAGGCAAAAGGCAAAGGTGTGGGGCAGCTCCTGCCAGCCTTGTCCAGCCCTTTTGAGGAGAGACCTTCCCTGGAGCTGGGCACACAGCACCCCTGTGGCTGATGCTGCTGAATCCAGGCCAAAAACCTGGGAATGAGGAAACTTCTGAGCTGTTTACAACTCTGCTGCTGCCTGGGAGGTGAGAAGGAGCAGTGTGAGTGATGCCACAGCAGTGCTGCCTTGGTATGCACAAACTCTGAGGAGGGCAGGTGGCTGCATAAGCTCACAAGGGACTTCTGTGGGGCTGCACCCAAATCCTTCAGAGAGCTCCTGCTGCTGCAGAGTGCAGCTGCTCCTCCTTTGGGAGTGCTGACAGTGCTGTGGCTCTGTGGCCTGCCAGAGCTGGAGCTGCTGCAGCCCTGGAAAACCTGGGAGATGTTAGTATCACAGCAAGCACTCCCCTGAGGACATCACCAAAACTGAGGCTGCTTTGGTATTGCCTGTGGCCACCAAGAGCAATTTGCTGGCAAATTTTCCCTGCTGGCTTTAGTTCCTTTTCCAGGGGCAGATGTGTGCAGAGTCACCGGGCACAGGGCAAAGCCTTTCAGCTGCTTGTGGCTGAGAATCACCTCCAGGGCTGGGGACTCCACCACCTCCCTGGCAGCCTGTTCCAATGTCTCTCAGTGCTGTGGTGGACCCCTGGGCAGGGATTCCATCTCAGTGAGTTTCAGGCTCTGTTTTAGCCCTGAGAGTGCTTTTGAGTCTCATGTTGATTTGTTAGAGAATCTGCAGCCTGGCAGAGATGTTTTGTCTGGAGACAACATGAGCAGGTGCAGATTAATTGACTCTCTGGTGCTTCCACAGTGTGGTTTGGCTCCTTGATTTACTGCAGTCACCACAAGGCTGTTTTCCCAGAGTCACAGAAGGTTAGGGGCTGGAAGGGACCTCTGGAGATCATCCAGACCAACCCCCTGCCAGAGCAGGATCGCCCAGGGCAGGGCACACAGGGACACATCCAGGCGGTGCTTGAAAGTCTGCAGAGAAGGAGACTCCACAACCTCTCTGGGCAGCCTGCTCCAGGGCCCCAGCACCCTCACAGTGACAAAGTTTCTCCTTTTTCATCCCAAAACAGGACAAAACCCTGGTGAGTTGCTCCTCATCTGGATTGGAGGCTGAAAAATCTGATCTGAAGCCTGCCTGCAGCATCCCTCCAGACACTGGGGCTGTGTCTGTTATGCCTCCTGCCAGCTGCTGCAGAGCAGGCAGGGACTCAGCTGCAGCAGCTGTGGTCACTCCAGCACCAACAAGACAGCTGAGGAGGGGCAGAGCTTTGGTTCCATCTATTTCTTGTCACCAGGGCTGCACCTGTGCCTTGTGCTGGCCCCATCTGCTCCTGCAGGACCTTGGCTGGCTGCAGCAGTCCCACCTCAGCTTTCTGTGGGGTCTTCCTTGGCACCACAGCTCTGCAGGGGAAGCTGAAGGGCTTGGGTGCCTCACCCATGAGGTGAAGCATCTCAGGAGGAAACAAAGAATACCTCATGGAATATCTTTTCCTGCTAAGAATCCAGCATTAGGTCTCACCTGAGCTTCTTTCCCTGAAGCCCCCAGAACCCCTTTGGCTTTGGAGTGTTTGCAAGGTGAGCTGCAGACCACACAAGAAGAGACCCTGCAATGTGCACACAGAAGGGAATTCAGACCTGGAGGAGCCTGGGAAATGCAAATAAACCAAATTTCTACAAATACAGCAGGGTGAGTTGGAGCATGCAGGGTCTGGGCCTGTCCTGCTGGCTTTGTTGCACCAGAGATTCACTTCTGTTCACCACTAAGCTAAAACAGAGGATGGTGCAAAGCTGAGGAGGTGTCCTGAGCTGCAGCAGCTGCACCCTGGGTGTGTTTGTTCCTCCAGCAGAAGCAGCCAGAAGGGACAGTGGGAAGATGGAACAGGGATCTGTGTTGACTTTGCAAAGAACTCTTCTGGTGCTGATGATGAGGGAGCAGCCTGGAGCGACCTGGCCCTGCTGTGAGGTGCCAAAGCCCAGTCTCTGCCTCTGGGTGGTTGAACTCTGCCTTTCCCCACTGAAACGCCAGCAGCCTGACCTGCTTTTGTCTGCACATGGACTGGGAGTGACCTCTGCTGTCCTCTGCCTGCTGCTGCCAAGGAGAGAGTGGCTTGGCACAGGGCATGGCCAGTGCTGGGCATTGCTGAGCCTGAGCCCTGGCCTGGTCAGTTTAGGAGGACAGGTGGGGTCCATCACCCCAACTTCCTGAACACCTGCAGAAGAAAATCTCACCTCATGGTGGGGGGAAGTTTTCAGGGATTGGTTTCACCAAACAGTAGCATTTGGAGAGCATCTAATGGATGCACAAAGGAGCTGCTGCTGCTGGTGCCCCTTCCACTGGTGTGGACATGAAGTCACCCTCTGAAGGGTTGTAACTGCCCAGGTAGGGAGATCCCAGGGCAGGGGCCCCAGGCAGGGCAGTGCAATGGCTGAGCTGAGCTCTGGCAGGGGAGCTGGGTCACTGCTGCACAAGTGGGGTCCCAGGGTTCCTGTCCAGACTCTGGGGCTGCAGCCAGGCAGGGAGAGGGCAGCTGCAGGATGGCTGCAGTGGGACACCCACACTCAGCTTTGGCTGCAGGGAGCTGAGCCCAGCCTGGCTTTCTGCAGTCTCTTGAGTCCCTCTTTCTACTTGAACTTGGGTTGCAGAAATTACCTGCATGACTTTTGGGTGCATTTCCTTGCACTGCTCTTGACAAGAAGATTTAACAGAGAAAGAAAGTTCCAGGACACCATCTCCCAGGGTGGACTCCAGCTCAGAAGAGCTTGGCAAAGCTGGTTTGGAATATAGCAAATGCAGCAACAGTGTCAGGGGCTGGGGGAGTCAGTAGGAGGGGAAGAAACCTTGTGCACAAGCGAGGAGGTGTGCTATGTTCAACAGCCCCAGGACAGGACTGAACACCACAGACCCCTCATGGCACCACATCCATCAGGTACCACTCGAGAACTCTCAAGCAGAAAGTGCTGTGGGCAAGGAAAACAGCCCCTGGGTGACCAAAGGAACACAGGCTGCCTCTGGAGAGAAACTGCCCCAGGCTGGAGGGAGCCTGATTCCTAAGAGGGAAGGAGGAGAAGCTGCACAGTGCAACCACTGCACCCTGGGGGTCATCACAGAACCAGAGCCATGCACACTGGAAGAGACTTCTGAGGTCATCCAGTCCAACCACTGCTGCTGAGGCCACTGCCACTGCACCACCTCCCTCAGCACCACATCCACAGGTCCTTTAAACCCCTCCACCCTCTCCTTGGGCAGCCTGTTCCAGTGCCTGAGAACCCTTGCTGGGAAGACTTTTTTCCCAATATCCAACCTAGATCTCCCCTGGCACAACTTGAGGCCATTTCCTCTTGTCCTGGCACGTGTTGCATGGGAGACAAGCCCAACCCCCACCTGGCTCCAGCCTCCTTCCAGGGAGGTCTCCCCTCAGCCTCCTCTTCTGAAGATTGAAGACCCCAGGTCCTGCAGCTGCTCCTCACAAGACTTTAAGACTTTTCATGATTTAACACAACTGCTGTCCCTGTCTCTCCCTGTCAAGCTTCCAGGATCACCCCTGGTACTGGGCTGTGGCTGTGTACAAGTTGCTGCCGTGCTGGGAAGTGAATGACCAAATAATGACCAAACAGCTGTGGGGGTCAGAGGCACCTCTGGGAGAACCTTGCTTCATGGGACCTGCTTAACTTGGGGCTGCCAGCACCCTGCCAAAAGGCAACTCCATCCCCATCCCTCCTGTAAGAAGCTCATTTTGTGTTAATGCTGCTTTTGGTGCATGCACTCAGCTGTAAAATTGTCCTTGCTCAGCAAACCCTAGTGCAGAGCAGAGCAGAGCAGAACAGAACAGAACTTTACTCCCCTGTGTAGGTGCAGCTTGTTTTGCTCACAGCTTGAGGACACTCCTGGCTCACACAGCCGTGGCAGCTCCTCTCTTTTGCTTCCTCTAAGCATTCTCTTCAAAGCTGAACCAAGAACCTGAGGCTTAGTTTCCCTTCCAGCTCTGCCCTCCAGCAGCACCACTGTAGCCTGAGCTGCCTCTTCTGCAGTCCCAGACAGGCTGCCTGCCTTGGGAATGAGAGTGGAGCTGACATGGAGCCAGCCCTGGCCCTTGAGCTCAAGCTGCTCCATCCCAGAGGGCTCTCCTGGTGTCCTGTGTCACCTTGAAGCAGTGCCACCACCCATCCCCTCACACACACAAGCACGGTGGAGGACTCACACCTCTTGCTGTGGCACCATCTTAGAGCCTTTGCAAGGAAACCTCACTCCAGGGGTGACTTTCACACCATTTGAAAGCAAATCTGAGCTGCATCTGGCCCTTCAGCACAGACACTTCCCCTCAATTCCCAGGCCCTGAAGGGATTCACCCAGCTCCTGAGGGCTCCACAAGGCTCATGGTGGGCACTTGCCACAGATTCAAGTGGGCAAAGGCATCCTAAGGGACTAAACAACACTCCCCAGGCTCTGACTGGCCCCTGGGTCCTGCCACTGAATCCCAGACTGGTCTGGATGGGAAAGGACCTTCAAAGCTCATCCAGTCCAAGTCCCTGCAGTCAGCAGAGACATCTGCAACTAGAGCAGGCTGCTCAGGGCCTCAGAGCTCTTTCCCTTTCAAACCATCCTCTCGTCACAACGTGTCCTGCTCTAAAGTCTGTCCCCAATCAGCTGCTTTAGGTACTGCAAGGCCACCAGAAAGTCTCCCTGGAGCCTTCTCCTCTCCATGCTGAAGACCCCCAACTCTCAGCCTGGCCTCACAGCAGAGCCCTTCCAGCCCTGCCAGCATTGCTGTGGCCTCCTCTGGCCCTGTCTGTGCTGTGCTGAGTGCTCCAGAGCTGCCCCAGCACTGCAGGGGGAGTCTCAGCAGGCACAGCAGAGAGGCAGAATCCCCTCCCTGCCCCTGCTGCCCACGCTGCTGGGGATCAGCCCAGGCCAGGCTGGGGCTGGGCTGGCAGCGCTTGGTGCCAGCTCCTGCCCAGCTTTGTACCCCCAGGTCCTTCTGCACAGGGCTGCTCCCCAGCCCTTCAGCCCCAGGCTGCATCGATGCTGAGGGTTGCCCTGACCGAGGTGCAGGAGCTCGCACTTGGCCTTGTTGAATTCCATGAGCTGCAGGCATTAGCCTCCTCCAGCTTGTCCCAGTGCCTCTGCGGATGGATCCCATCCCCCAGGCGTCACTCTCGGCGGTGAGGAGCTCAGGTTCCATCACGGTGACTCCCGTGACCTGAGCACACGCTCAGCTGTGCAGCACAGGCTCATCTGCGGGAACCCCCCGAAGACAGACCGGGCACTACCTGCGCCGACATTTTCGGCGGGCCCCTCACAGCCACCGGTCCCGCCACGCCGCCAGGGGGCGCTGCGAGCGCCCCATGCTCTGTGTGTGTCCCCTCCGGCCTCTCTGTGGGGCGGGCGTTCGGCGTCGCTGTTTCGCGCGTGCGTGCCTGCGGTGCGTTTGGCGCGCGGCGGCCCGTAGCCCGCGCGCNACAGGGGGTGAAGGAGGCGCTGGTGGAGACGCTGACCGGGATCCTGTGCCCGGTGCAGGCGGTGCGCGCCGCCGCGGAGGAGCAGGTGAAGGTGCTGGAGGTGACGGAGGGTGAGTGAGAGCCGGGCCGCTTTGGGGGGAACGAGTCGGGGACATGGCAGCGCTCGGGTGGGGAAGGGCCGTGGCGGGTGTTTACCGGTACCGTAGCCTCGTGGCCGCGCGTCGGCCTCGGCCAAAACTTCCATCTCCTGCTGGGGCCGGCGGGGAGCAGGCGCCGGCACCTTTCCACCGGCAGTGCCGGGTTCCTCTTGAGACGCCCCCGCCCGCCTGCCTCAGGAGTTCGGCTTAAGGCTGCCTCCGGCCTCTAGCGGAGGTCAGCGGACAAAGCTGCAGCAGGGCTCCGGCAGCGCTGCCGGCAGAGGGGCAGGGGAGCAGAGGCCTCGGGGCGGTGGGGGAGCGGCCAGGGGACGGTGCGGTGGTGTGCGGGAGCTGAGCCAGAGAGGAGCCCTCTGGCCTCGCTGCCGGGGGCCACAGAGGGGCAGCGCGGGGGGTAGCAGGCATGTTGCTTTTACCTCCTCTTTCCACCTAAGCCACATCTCCAGGGTTGTCCACACGATGGTCTCAGAGCCTTCCTGCTGCGCCTGTGCTTGCCTGCAGGCCCTGTCCTCCTCCCATATCTGTGCCCAGTCCTGCAGGTATCACCTCTGTGTGGTGTGGTTTGTGTGGAGCATGGTCAGGATGTAGCTGTGCCCTTGCCTCGTGTGAAACTCCAGCGTCAGGGCTTCAGTCTGTGGTGCACAGCTAAGGGCATAGAAGAAGCTGCAGCTGGACAGCAGCAGGTCTGCAGCTTTGCCAGGACAGAGCTGAAGTGAGCAAGCACTCCACGTTCAGGGAGTGACTCTACTTACTCCAGTACTCCTCTGACCTTTTTATGCTGACACTAAGCTAGTTCGTATGCTTGTTGCTTTTCCTGGGTGGAAGCTATGCTTGAAAAGTTACTGATGCTAACGTTCTAGTTCAGCTTAAATGTTATGACCCATCTCTCAGAACTGGGTTCTGTAGAAAGCACTGGAAGGTTTGCAGGAAATCTGCTGTGACAGGAGCTGGACACTGGAGAGGGCAACATTGAACCCCTTGGCCTGAAGTTGTGCCTCTGGCCTGGCACCTTGATGGGCTGGTTGCTTGTGGACCCTGCTGGGAGTTTTGCCTTAGCTTTGTCTCATTGTGCTGTTCTGAAAGTCTTCTGTGAAGTGTTTTCAGGTCTTTCTGCTCCCGAGCTTTAGCTGGGAAATGCTGCAGAGGGAGTTTATGATAAAGAGGAGGTGTCAGGCTGTGCCTGGGGCAGGAATGGTGCTGTGAGGAAGGCAAATGGATGAAGTGTGCCTGGCTGTGCAGCCCCTTAGGTGTCCTTGTAGCACTCTCAGAGGAAAGCCTTCTCTGATGTGTGGTGTGGTCTGTGGCCACCACAGCTGCTGGAGGTTTAAGGAGTGATATGATGATGTGAGGGGCAGAGCCTTTGCCTTGCACAGCTGTCAGTGTGCTCTCAGTGGCACCTTGGTTTTCCCCAAGCAGCAAGAATCTTGCTGCATCAAATCAAGTTTGTGTTGTGGTTTAGGTAACAGGTTTCCAGAAAATAGTGTTTTTGGAGGGTGCTGGGTGCTAGATGTCTCCAAGGTCCCTTTGAGAGCCCAGGATCACCACAGAATTACATTTGGTAGATAACTTCAAGGGCAAGAAGAACAGAGTTGTCTGTGCTTCTCTTGGTACTGTCTTACAACCCCAGACTCACCCAGTGCTTCTCTCTGGTTGCCATCCCAGAACTGCACAGATCTGTTGCAGGACCTGTACCTGTGACCTGAAGGAGGACACCAAACTGAAGAGGAGGTGGTTGGTATCCTTGAGGGTAGGGCTGCTGTCCAGATTGCCCTACAGGAATGGACTGAGAGGAACCTCCTGAAATTTGGGAAGAACAGACACCAAGTTCTGCCCTAGGATAGCAGAACCCACCACAGGGATGTGGGTCAGGCACTGCCTGGCTGGGGAACAGTTCTGCTACAAAGGACCTGGAAATCCTGGTGGTCAGTGAGCTGGAGAGGGCTGATAGTGTGCCCTGGAGGCCACCTGTATCCCAGGTTATAAGAACAGGATCAGAGGCAGTGATCGTCCTTCTTAGGTCAGCACTCATCTGGTTTCGCTCCCCAGAACAAAAGGGGAGTGAGGAATGTGAGTCAGCTCAGCAAAGGCCATCAGGCTGGCTGGGGAGCTGCAGCTCTCCCCACCTGAGGAGGTGCTGGGGCAGAGAGGTTTTCCAATGTGGAGACAAGAGGGTTTTGGGGGTGGATCTGTCAGCAGCTTTTGGTGACTGAGGAAGCTGTCAAGATATTGAGGGATGGGAGAGGATGAAGGAAAAGAGACAGAAACTGACATAAAGTTCAGACAGGATATGAGGAGACATTTTTTCAGTGTGAGGGGAGCTAGGCTTTGGGGCAAATTGTCCATAGAAGCTTTGCCATTTCAATCCTTGAATGTCTCAAAGACCAGCCTAGAAAATGCTCTGAGCAACCTGGTTTGATGTAGCTTTGATCATGGAGTTGAACTGGAAACCTCCTGAGGTCTCTTTCAGCTCTTCTTTTTTCAGCTCTTTCTGCTCCTCTTGTCCTGCTCAGACAGCATGGGAGGAACAATCTACATTCTGCTTTTTGTGTGTCTTTGGGCTGGAGGAATGTGCAGAAACTACAAGGAGGAGCTAAAGGGATGCAGCCTTTGCCAGTACTGTGTTACTGAGGAAAGGAAATGTAGGTAATGGGTCAGAAGTACTGCAAAGAAACAAAACGTGGAGCATCACAAAGCAGTGTGAAGCAGATGCTGAAAGTAAAGGTGAGGGCGGTAGGAAAAAACAGAAGTGTTGCTGCTTTGAATGAGAGATAAATGAAGGTGGAGCAAGAAAAAAAAAAAAAGGCTTGTTAAAACCATAAAAACCTAGAGTGCTGGTGAATGCATTTCAGAGCTGTTCCAGTCACCAAGTGACCAAAGTGTGCCAGGTACATCCAGTGGGTAGTAGGGCAGCAGAGGAGCTGAATTCCTTCTGGTGTTGACTGAGCTGGCCACGTTGAAGAGCCTCTACAGGAGATATGGAGAGTCCATGCCAGGGTGAAGGACAAGTAGAAGCAGGTTCACTTCTCACTTTGCTTCAAATAGCAAATGCTGCAGGATGGATCTCCAGGAGTTCTAGAGAGACTTAAACTTGAAATTGCTGTGCTGGAAAACTTGATCCTTCAGGTCACTTAGGGACCAGAGAAGGTGGCAAACAAGGGACAGCTTTTAATAAGGACTCCACAGCGAGGAGCAGAGGGCTGAATGTTGCAGGTGTTGGAGGTGCTGGTGTGGCTTTAACTTTCTGTAAGAGTTAAATTCTGTTAGGAGTTGGAATGGGGAGAGCAGGAACATGAGGCTGTTGTGGCAGAGTCGATCTATGCTTAATAGAAGAACTGTTGAAGGGGTCCTGGGACTGCTGAAAAGCTTTTGGAACATTCCTCTGCTGAAAGTTTTTGAAGAAACTAAACTACTGTGGACAGCTCTTGGATCTAGAACTGGTTAAGGGGGTGAAGACAAGAGGTAGAAGTGACTGATGGTGCTTCACACTGCAGGGAGGTGATCAAGAGCCCTTTGTGAAGCTGGACTGCTCAATGCATCCATGATGTGTGAAAGAGCAGTGGAGTGGCAAACCTGCTGGAAGTGCTGCTCAGAGTGAGAACTGGTGGCAGAAATTACAGCCTGATTTCACAGGAGTGGGCTTTGGGTGTGCAAAGGGTGAGTGTAGGTCAGCAGAGGAGGGGGAGGAGGAGGCAGCTCAGAGGATAAAAAGCAGTGGGCTGTCCTAACTGCTGTCGGTGGGAGAAGAGCTCCCATTGTCCTTGTGGAGAGTTTCCTGCAAATCCCCATTCACTGCTGTGCTCCCAGAGCCAAATGGACCGTTAAGGAGGGAGCAGAGAACAAAGCCCGACACAAATTCCTCCTGCCTCTGCGATCCCAGGGCCCTTACTGGCCTGCTGCTCTTGGGGGGATAAAGCAGGGTGGTGGAAATGCAGCACGGAGACATTCCCCGAGGTGTGGAGAAGCTGCGGTTCTCAGAACGAGCTCAGAAGTGACTTCTGCCAGAGGAAGTGGAGATGGGGCCTGGAAAATCCTAAGTGACAGAGAAGGAGAGTGAGGAGTGATTGTTTGTGACTTCTCTTCAAGCTGAGATCAGATGAAAACGAGTCTGGAAAAAAGCCAGGGGAAGTTGTTCCTGCCAGTGTGCAAACTGTGGAGCTCATCCCTGTTGGATGGTAAAGGTGGAAGTGGTTCAAAACCAGTTTGACATTGCTGGAGGGAAAAACTCCTCCAGAACCAGTAAACAGGGCAGTTGGATATTGCAGCTGCTTCAGGGGGTTGCTAACAGCAGGATTCCCGAGGGGGTGTGTAGGAAGCCTTGCTCTGCCCTCACCTCTGTCCCTAAGCTGCTTGCAGGTGGGGTTGTGTAAGGAGGCTAAGCCAGCAGAGCAGTTTGCCCTCCTGTGAGCACCTGCCAGGCTCAGGGCAGGGCTCAGCCAGGCTGGGTGCTGCAGGGCTTTGTGAGGACTCGGCTGAGCTCCCTGCAGCAGGTTGGTAGTGGGGCTGGCTGGTACAAAGGTGGGTAGAAATGCAGTCAGAGGTGGCCTTTGGGGCAGACAGAACTGTCCTATGCTGAATCTCCTGTCTGACTCTGCAGCCATTCTGGAGGAAAATGGGATGTCAGCTCTGGTGGCAGTTCCTTCCTACTGTGTCACCCTTTAGCACCTTCCAGACATGTCTCCAGTGACTCAATCTTCCCTGCTTCTACATCTTCTGTCTGCTGAGAAAGTGTGGGAATAGGCCCCAGCTGCCAGCTTGGGGCTAGGAGATGCATTGCTGCCTGCCTTGGGAAGGGTGGGTTCACCTGGTGGCAGTTGTTGTCTCCAGGTTTTAATGCAACATCAGTAAATGCATTGCCTGTGACTGGCAGAGCTCTGGGCTGCGGAGCAGCACTGCAGTGCCTGTGTCTGACTTGGCTCCACTCTTGGCCTGCTCTGGTGAAGTGGGGGTGGTGTTTGCATTCCCCTGTGCTGGGTCAATCCAAGTAACATCATAGATTCACAGACTGGTTTGGATTGGAAGGGACCTTAAAGACCATCCAAGGACCCCTCCCACTAGCCCAGGTTGCTCAAGGCCCCATCCATGCCGGCCTTGAACACCTCCAGGGAGGGAGCATCCATGACCTTCCTGGGCAGCCTGTTCCAGTGTCTCCCCACCCTCACTGTCAAGAATTTCTTCCTCATTTCCACTCTAAATCTTCCCTCCTCAAGCTTCAATCCATCCCTTCTTTCCCTCATGCAGCATCTCTGGAGGTGCCTCTGGTGTTTTATCACTACAGCTGACATCATACAGCCATAGTGTATACAAATGATCTCTTCCTCTGAATCCAGCTGTGCTGGAGAACACATGGAGGCCAAGCCCAGGAATGCCAGGGCAGGGACAGTGTTGCTCTGAGGGAGGTACATGTCCCGGGGGGATCATACCTTGACCCTGTGAAGGGGAGCAGTGTCTGACACACTGCTCTAAGTGGTGCTGTAATGGGGAGCTGTAATGCCAGCTTGCCCAGTTGGAAAGCACCACTCTGCATGTCCCAGATTATCTGGTGGTTTATGGGGCAGAAGGAGTCTCCAAGCTATCAGCTCTTGTGCTCTGGAGAGGTGGTGGTGGTGGTAGATGAATAGCTCCAGGCTGGAGAACTGCCTTGCTTTTACCTGTCCACAGATTGTGTTCCTGCATGCCCATTTTTGCAGGCACTTCTCAGGCTGTCTCCAGTGTGGCTCACTCTGTGACACCTTATGTATGAAAAGGTGTCTGGCTCAGTCCTCTGCAAGGTTGATTGTTGCCAGAAGCTGAGATGGGAAGGTAGTGCTGGCTTTGGCAAATTGCCTCAAGTGTCACTCTGGGTGTGCTGACTTCTCCATCTTGTTTGGGACTGGTCCTGTGCAGGAGACAAGACTGGTTTGATGTCGACCTGATCTCAGATATGAGCATTGGCTTTATGGGCCTTGTAAAAGCTCATTTAGTGTCCCCCCTGCAGCAGGTGGCTCAACACACTTAGTTTGACACTTTAAGGCCCTGCTCATCCTCTCCTGATATTTGTGTGGTACAATTTGCTGTCCTTTTGTGTCAGGACAGCTGTAGGTACAACAATAACTTGGAACTTGTGGCATCACTTGAGCTTCACCAGCTCAACGTGTTTTTCTTGTGGTCACCTCCTTCCTGGCACCTTCTAATGGATGTGGCTTTGAGAGGGACTCCTGCATTGCTTTGGGTGCCTCCTGGAGTACCTGAACTCATGTCCTGAAATTCAGGTGTTGTGTAGAAGGAGGGATTCTGGAGGATTTGCATAGAATCCAAGAATGGGTAAAGTTGGAAGGGACCTTAAAGCTCATCCAGTTCCAACCCCCTGCTATGGGCAGGGACAGCTCCCACCTGCACAGATTGCTCAAGGCTTCATCTAACCCAGCTTTAAACACTTCTAGGGAGGGGGCAGCCACAGCCTCCCTGGGCAACCTGTGCCAGTCTCTCCCCACCCTCACTGCAAACAATTTCTTCCTCATCTCCCCTCTCACTCTTCCCTTTCCCAGCTCAAATCCATTGTCCCTCATCCTGGCACTCCCAGTCTTTGGCAAAAATCCCTCCCCAGCTCTCCTGGAGCCCCTTCAGCTACTGGAAGGCTGCTCTAAGGTCTCCCTGCAGCCTTCTCTCTCCAGGCTGAACAGCCCCAGCTCTCCCAGCCTGTCCCCATAGCAGAGGTTCTCCAGCCTCTGAGCATCTCGATGGCCTCCTCTGGACCTTGTGCTGTGTTCCCCAGCACTGGAAGCAGTGCTGCAGGTGAGGTCTGAGCAGAGCAGAGGGGCAGGATCCCCTCCCTGTGCTGCTGCTCTCCCTGCTGGGGAGTTTGTCACCAGCTGACAGCCCAAAGTCCAAGACATGACCACAGCACATAGTGGTGGGCAGAGATGTGTGGAACTCTTGTGAATGGATAAATTGAGCTGAATTTTTAATAGAGACATGAAATAAAGAAATGGCCACACTGGGACAGATGTTGTCTGACTTCCAGGAGGAATGGTTACAGGAGCACATGCTGCTCTGCACTGTGAGATGCTGCTGACATACTGAGTACTGTAGCAGCTCCTGAACCAGCTCTGTATGGATGTCCTGAGCTGGGCTCAGTTGGTGCTGGCCAAGGCAGGGTCTGAAGTGTCCTGCTTATTTATTCTGCCCTGCTGGTGTTTGGTTTGGGCTGGCTTCATTTCTCTAAAAAGTGGAGGAGAAGAGGTTCCATAAACTGGTTCTCTGGTGGCTGGAGCTTGGTGGTGACAGAGGAGAGCTGCATTTCACTAATAGGTTAGTGGAGAAGAGAGACAGAGCTGGGAGAAGATGCTTGCTAAGAGTTCCCCATGCCAGGCCCCACATTAAGCACTCCTAATCTCTGGAGTTTCCAGACTTTATCTTGGATAAAAAGCTTCCTGTTTCTGGTAGCTCACAGCCACAGAATGTGTCAAGGAAGTGCTTAAGAAAAGATGCTGCAGTTACCCATGATAAAGATAGAAAGTTCCCATCGAGCTGGGAGGAGAACAGCAGTGAACCAGTCCTTGGAGAAAAGGGGAGGCAGAGAGCTGCACAAGGACCACAGTCAGTCCAGTCCCTGGAAGGACTCTTGGAGCAGCAAGTTAAAGAGCTTGCTGGTGCCTGTAAGGTAAAAGGGTGGGTAGATGCTGCACAGCTACTGCTGCTACAGGTGAGCTGAGCTCAGCCTGTCTCATTTCTGCTCCATGCCAGAGCTGCCACGTTGCTTAAATGAGCAAACACTGCTCATGATGGTCTGAGGTCAGTAGAGGCCACAATCCGTGCACCAGGCTGGATGTGGCTTTAAGCAACCTGGGTTAGTGAGAGGTGTCCCTGCCCATGGCAGGGGAATTGGACTGAGATAACTCAGATATTCAGTGAGATCTGGTGAGGCTGGAGGGCTGGGCAAAGGGGAACCTAGTGAGGTTCAACAAGGATAAATGTAGATTCCTGCACCTGGAGAGGAACACCACCAGGCACCAGTATGGACTAGGGGTTGACCTGCTGGGGAGCAGCTCCATGGACAAGGATATTGGAGTCCTGGTGGACAAGAAGTCATCCATGGGACAGCAATGTGCCCTTGTGGCCAAAAAGGCAAATGGTCTCCTGGGGCATTCAGAAGAATGAGGCCAGCAGGTCAAGGGAGGTTCTCCTCCTCATCTACTCTGCCCTACTGGGATCACATCTGAAGTATTGTATCCAGTTCTGGGCTCCCCAGTTCAAGAGGGCCAGGGAAATGATGGAGAGGGTCCAGTGGGGGCTATGAGAGTGATGAAGGCTCTCTAACATCTGTGTGATGAGGAAAGGCTGAGAGCCCTGGGGCTGGTTAGTCTGGAAAAGAGCAGCCTGAGAGGGGATCTCAGTGGTGTTTGCAAATACCTGAAGGGTGAGGGCCAAGAAGGGGCCAGGCTCTGTTCAGTGGTGTCCTTGAGCAATGGACACAAACTGCAACCCAGAAAGTTTCACTTCAACATAGAATCATAGAACATCAAGGGCTGGAAGGAATCTTGAAAGATCATGGGGAGAAACTTCTCTGGTGTGAGAGTGCTGGAGCCCTGGAGGTTGTGGAGTCTCCTCCTCTGGAGACTTTCAAGCCCCACATGGATGTGTTCCTGTGTAACCTCCTCTAGGTGATCCTGCTTTTGGGGGGGGGGGATTGGACTTGATGTCTACTGGAGGTCCTTTCCAACTCCTATCATTTTATGATTCTGTGATTTAAGGTCCCTTCCAACTCAAGCCATTCTCTGTTCACTCAGAGCACAGTGTTGTTAGGCTTCTAAGGTGCAAAGCTGGCTGAAAACCCATCTGTGGAGATGGTGCTGGGGGCTTGTGGTCATACCCAAGGGAGCTTTAAGACAGAGGTGCAGAACTGCACCCCTGGTTTACTGCTGCTGGGACCGCAGCGTTGGCAAGGCATTGGAAAACAGGAGAGCAGCCCCCAGAGCACTGAGACAGAGAACTTCAATCCAGTGCAGAGCACTGGCTGTAAAGGGAGGAGATCAGAATCTGTGTGTAAACAGGTGTGAAGGCTGCAGAGCAGCTGTAGTGGTGAAAGCTTTGACTTCATCCTGGCCTCTTGACTGATGCAGACCCCTTGAGAACATGGGTGATGTGCAGTGCCACACTCTGTGGACCAGTGCAGACAGCTGGAAAAGAAGTGGCTGCTGCAGGGAAGAGGAGCTTCTGTTAAATACAAATACACCTTGGAATGAGGCTCCCAGCTCCTCAGGTTAGAGGGTTTCCTTTTTTTGTTGGTTTTTAAACACATGATCTGTGTGGAAAGGTTGAAGGGATGTTTCCTGCTCAGTGTAAGCAGCAGAAAGGGAGAAGAAATCATCTCCCAACCCAGAAAAGCCTCTTAGCAGTGAGGTGGATCTGAGCAGATATTCAGATACCCACAGTTTGGAAGTGCTCAAATCTGCTTCTGAGGGAAGTGGCAGAACTTTTGAGAAGGATTTTCAGTGTGTTTGTGTCAGGGATGCTGTAAGCAGGTTTAACCTGGCCATGGGAGCAGGTTGTGGTAGTGGGACCTCAGGGCACACCTCCTGCTCCACAGCTTCTGGAACTAAATCCTCCTCACTGCATTTCAGCAGATTGATGAAATTAAATCCATGGAACCACAGAATGGCTTGGATTGGAAGGGACCTTAAAGCTCATCCAGTTCCAACCCCCTGCCATGGGTAGGGACACCTGCCACCTGCACAGATTGCTCAAGGCTTCATCTAACCCAGCTTTGAACACTTCCAGGGAGGGGGCAGCCACAGCCTCCCTGGGCAACCTGTGCCAGTGTCTCCCCACCCTCACTCTCAACGATTTCTTCCTCCTCTCCACTCTCACTCTCCCCTCTCCCAGCTCAAATCTATTGTCCTTCATCCTGGCACTCCCATCCCTTGTCAGAAGTTCCTCCCCAGCTCTCTTGGAGCCCCTTCAGGCACTGGAAGGCTGCTCTAAGGTCTGCCTGGAGCCTTCTTTTCTCCAGGGTGAACAACCCCAACTCTCCCAGCCTGTCCCCACAGGGGAGGTTCTCCAACCTCTGATCATCTTGGTGTACTCTCTGGACCCTCTGCAGCAGCTCCAGGTCCTTCTTGTGCTGCGTTCCCCAGCACTGGAAGCAGTGCTGCAGGTGAGGTCTGAGCAGAGCAGAGGGGCAAGATCCTCTCCCTTTGCTGCTGCTCTCCCTGCTCTGGGCTGCCAGTGACCAGTACTGGCTCCTGGGGAGTTTGTCACCAGCTAACACCCCCAAGTCCTTTCTGATGCTGCTGCCAAGCTACTGCTTACCCAGCCTGGATTTGAGCTTGGGCTTGCCCTGACCCAGCTGCAGGACCCTGCCCTTGTCCTTTAGTCCAGTTAGCAGCTAAATGGAAGTTGAATTTGCAATGGGAAGTATCTTCAGTGTGTGTTTGCCAG
Organism: Ramphastos sulfuratus; assembly: GCA_013399055.1. Classification (NCBI taxonomy): domain Eukaryota; kingdom Metazoa; phylum Chordata; class Aves; order Piciformes; family Ramphastidae; genus Ramphastos; species Ramphastos sulfuratus. Next base: position 73,805 of record WBNM01003414.1, read on the forward strand.
GCCACAACAGCTGCTCTGCCTGCTTCTATTCCCTGTGCTCAGCCATCAGCAGGATGGGTACCAGTGATTTAATTTTGCCTTTGGTACAGAGCTTGCTTGGCAACTAAAAGAAGTTTTTGCTCTTTCTACACAAATTTCTTGCCAGGAAGGTCCCACAGCCCAAGTGGTTGTAGAGGCAGTTCCTGGTGTCAGTGTGCTTGGGCAGGTGCTTCGAGCTGGTTGGGATGTATTTTGGGACAGCTCAAGTGGTGTTTGCAAATCGCTCTCTGGATGAACCCAGGCTGTCCAAAAAGAGTCTACTGCCTGTCACTCTTCTGTCTTACCCCACCCTGGACCTTATCTGTGAATCTGTATCTGTGCAAACTGTGTGCTGGGCTGCAGCCAGAGCAGTGTGGGCAGCAGGGCAAGAGAGGGGATTCTGCCCCTTGGCTCTGCTCTGCTCAGACCTCACCTCAAAAACTGCTTCCATCTCTGATGTCCCCAGCAGAAGGACTCAGAGCTGCTGCAGTGAGACCAGAGGAGGCCACAAAGATGCTCCAAGGGCTGGAGCAGCTCTGCTGTGAGCACAGGCTGAGGGAGCTGAGGAGAAGCTCAGGCTACTGTGCAGCCTGGAGAAGGCTCCAGGGGGACCTTAGAGCTGCCTGCCAGTACCTAGAGGGATCCTGCAGGAAGTCTGCAAAGGAACTTTTCCTGAGAGTGTCTAGTGAGAGGCCAAGGGGGAATGGTTTGGAGCTGAAGAAGTAGTTCTTCAGTATGAGGGTGGTGAGACTCTGGAACAGGTTGCCCAGGGAGGTTGTGGCTGCCTCCTCCCTGGGGATATTCAAAGCCAGGTTGGATGAGGCCTTGAGCCACCAAGTCTTGTTGAGAGGTGTCCCTGTCCATGGCAAGGGAGTTGGAGATCTCTGAGGTCACTTCCAACCTGAGCCATTCTGTGATCTGTTATGATCCCTGGTGTAGGATCTTGACTAATGACATCACATTGTAGATAAGATTATTGAAAGCAGTAAATCATGTGCCTGCTATTAACCTGCCTTGCAAAAAAACTTTTGCCCATGAGAGAAAGAAAATAGGATGCTGAGAAAATAACTGAAGTTTGTGCAGAGAGCAGCAGGAAGAGTTCATGCTCATGATTCACTGGAGCTGTGCAGTTGTCTCCTTCCCACATATGAGTAACTCAGTTGGTATGAAGTCTTTCTCCAAAAATCCTGATGAGTTTTGCTGTGTGGGAATAAAAGTTAGGATACCAACACTGATTGTTCTGTTTCTCTCCCTTTTTTTCCCCAGAGTTTGGTGTTCATTTAGCAGAGCTGACTGTAGATCCCCAGGGAGCTCTGGCCATACGGCAGGTGAGTTTTCCTGGGGCTGTAGAAGGAATTTCCATGGGAGTTTCCTTGGGGTTTAAAATATTCTCCTATGTTTCCAGGTGTAAGTTGGAGGTAGCTTTCTGTTACTCTCCTCTGTTTTCCTTGGCAGTTCTTCAGAGCCCTTGCTTTCCCTTGCAGCATCACTCAGGTGTCATACTCTAGCCTCTCTTGAGAATAGTGCTCTTTGCACTGAAACCTGCTGCTGGGGCAGCACTGGATGGGCCTGGTGGGCATCAGCAAGCAGCACTGTGGCTCCTTTTTGCAGCAGCTTTCTCTGTAGGTGTTTTCCTCCTTGAAAATGCAGTTCAGGTTCTGTGTTTCCTTAGTTACCACTTAGTGGCCTGTGTCTTGTGCCTTTTTAGAGGTGAGCAATTAAACCTTCTGCCTGGTGGCAGTGCTGTGCAGGCCTTCACTGCTCAGTGGATGGCCATTCCTTCATCTTTTTACTGCAGCAGCTCTTATTCTGTCTGTTTCAGAAGGATTCTTTTCCCTCTGGCCCCTCTAAAAGCAGCAGGGTGGGACAGGAGGTTGAGCAAACTGGTCAGGGGTGACTCTTGCTGCAGTTGCAAGATGTGATACTGATTGCTGACCTCTCTTCTCACAGCTAGCATCTGTCATTTTGAAACAGTATGTGGAGACCCACTGGTGTTCTCAGTCAGAGAAGTTCAGACCTCCAGAGACCACAGAAAGGGTAAGGTTTAGTTTCATGCTGTCTCTTTTGAGAGACTTCATCCCTCAAGAATATTAATTTCGTAAGCAGTTTAAAACGTGGTTTTGTCCTTGTGGATTGGGATCAGTGAGTTCAATTAAGGTTTGCTGCTGCTTTTCACTTGAAAAGATATTTTCAGTTGCTTGAAACAAGCCCTACTTGAGATGCTTGGGCTAATTTCTGTAGGAATGGCTCAGCCATAATTGTTTTTGCTGCTCTAAGAGTGGGCCTGGAAGACAGATTTGTAAGCCTTACAAATGCTGGTTCTGGCAGCCCTTTTTCATTGGCCTGCTGAATCCTGTGTTTTGCAGCTTGAGACCTAAAGGCTATTTTCCTGTGACAGAGTTTTCAGTTTAAAGGTCTGCTGAGTTTCATTAAGTATCTTCTCAGTGGGACTCTTCAGCAGCTAAAATGGCCAGAAACTCTACCCTCTGCCATTCAGACTATTGTCTGGACCTTCTTTCACATCTAGGGTATGATTCATCCCATCCAGAGATGATTACTTGAAACAGACCTTGTGAATGATGCCCCACAAGTCCTGGGGTTTTGTTCCTGTCCCTTCAGGGTTGGGTGCCTAGTTCTTGTTTACTAAAGTCTTCCAAAGTAAGCAAGCATGGTCCCTGACACTGGGGCTGGGATTTATCTCTGCAGGCTCTGGATGTCTTCCATGTAGATATCTACATCCTGTTCTCACTGCAGCTGGGAGTGCAGAGGGGGTCCCTGCAGGAGTGATGGGGTGCAGCGTGCAGGGCTTTTCTGTCCTGGCAGTAAACCCAGTGTTGAGTCAGGGACAGGATGCTGCTGTATGTGTCTTTTTTTGTTGCATTGTTTTATGACTGAGGATCTGTTTTTTCTCACTGATGTTTTCTCTGCAGGCAAAAGTTGCCATCAGGGAGCTGCTCCCCAACGGGCTGCGAGAGTCCATCAGCAAGGTGCGCTCCAGCGTGGCTTACGCAGTTTCAGCCATAGCTCATTGGGACTGGCCTGAGGCCTGGCCTGAGCTTTTCAACCTCCTGATGGAGATGCTGGTCAGTGGAGATGTGAATGCAGTGCATGGAGCCATGAGGGTGCTCACAGGTAGGTCTTTGGCAGGGCTTTGGCAGCTGCTCTGGGGAGCAGGTTGGGTTGTTCCTCGCTGCAGCATCCTGCTGCTTTGCACTCCTAACATTGGAATTTGCTGCTTCTCCTCTCCTGGGCGTGCTGCTTGTTGGTCACAGCTGAACTGCATGCTCAGTGGGTGTTATGAAAGCTGAGGAAGAAGGTTCTGTGCTACAAGTTACAGCTCAAAGGGAACCTTAACACCCAGTTTTCCAGATGTCCACTGTATTTAGCTCCATATTTTTCAGCTTGCCTTCAAGGATTGCCAGGGGTGGGCCAGGTGCCACTGGTCCAGCGAAGCACAAATAAGCACATTTCCAATGTTCTTAGTGCTGCCCAAAGACTGTTGTGGTGTTGCCTGCAGCATTGTTCTGTGGCAGTGATTTCCCTTCTCCACTTTCTAGAGTTCACACGGGAGGTGACAGACACGCAGATGCCCCTGGTTGCTCCTGTTATCCTGCCAGAGATGTACAAAATCTTCACCATGGCAGAGGTATGATCTTCAGAGAATGGTAGGGCTTGGCAAGGAACATCTGCAGATCACCCAGTCCAACCCCCCTGCCAGGGCAGGTCACGCAGGAATACATCCAGATGGGGCTTGAAAGTCTCCAGAGCAGGAGCCTCCACAGCCTCTCTGGGCAGCCTGCTCCAGGCCTCCAGCACCTTCACACCAAAGAAGTTTCTCCTCATGTTGAGATGGAACCTCCTGGGTTCCAGTTTGTGTCCATTGCTCCTTGTCCTGTCACAGGACACTACTGAACAGAGCCTGGCCCCTTCTTGCCCCCCACACTTCAGATGTAAACATCAGTAGGATCACCTCTCAGCCTTCTCCAGACTAAACAGGCCCAGGGCTCTCAGCCCTTCCTCACCCAATGTTCCAGTCCCTTCATCATCCTCATAGCCTCCCTTGGACTCTCCAGTAGTTGCCTGTCCCTCTTGAACTGGAGAGCCCAGAACTGGACCCAGTACTCCAGATGTGGTCTCACCAAGGCAGAATAGAATGGGAGAACCTGCCTTGACCTGCTGGCCACACTCTCTTAGTGCACCCCAGGAAATGGTTTGCATCCTTGGCCACAAGGGCACATTGCTGTCCCATGGATGGTTTCTTGTCCACCAGGACTCCAAGGTCCTTGTCCATAGAGCTGCTTCCCATCAGGTCAGCCCTTAGTTGACTCTGAGGTTGTTTCTGAATGGCTTTAGTGGAGCTGTTTCTTGGAGCAGAGGAACTCTGGCTGTAACAGTCAAGGTGTACTCTGGTATGAGCTACGCTGCAAGGATCGTGTCAGTGATCTGCCTGTTGATGGCAGCTGATGTTTCAACAGAAATGTTGAGCCAATGATGAAATAAGAGAAGCATTTTAAAGCCAAAACTGCTTCCAGTTAAAAGCACATTAAAGAAAGTGGTGTCCTGTGTCCCTGAGCTCCTGTGCAACCTTCTCCCCAGGTGTACGGCATCCGCACACGGTCGCGAGCAGTGGAGATCTTTACCACCTGTGCCCACATGATCTGTAACATGGAGGAGCTGGAAAAGGCAAGAGCTGAGCTTCCTGCACATCAGGCTCTGAATTCAAATGGAGTCAGGTTCCAAACACTTGACAATATGGAAATGAAACCTTGGAGAATGCTCTGACAGCTGTAATTCTGGGGAGAGGGTGGCACTTAAGGGGTGTAAAGTGGCTGTCTCCCTCCTTTGCATGCATGCCTGGGTACTGTTGCCTACTTTTCCTGATGGCCTTTAGTGTGTCAAGAGATGAGAGAAAGAGGACTCAGCATGGGGAGGAGGTGGTGTCACACTCCCTAGTTTGGAAACCCCTCAGAGCTTCCAGTCTCCAGGTCCCTCTGGTGAGCTGCCAGGCCTTGCCTGTCTGGGCTGGATGGACAGTTTGTGGCTGTTGGGTTGCAGGCTCCTGGAAGTTCATCAAACTGCTTTAGCACATGGCAGCCTTTTGCTCCTAGAATTGGGTGGTGGAAACCACCCTAAATTTCAGACCATCCCTTGTCTGATCTGAGCACATCTGCAATTTTTTTTTTTTTTTGACTGAGGAACCCCCTGGCAAAGGCCATATGGCCATGTGGTCTTTGCCAATAGGTTCCCCAGTCTAAAAATTGCTCTTTTAAACTGTTTTTGAGGGTGAGGGTAGGAAAGGATGATTCTCAGCCTAGTGGATGATTGTTGCTGTGTGGCTCTATCTGCTCTTTGAAGGTGCAAGGTTACCTGTGCCATACAGTTGAAGCTGCTGTAGCTCCTCACTGTCTTATTCTGCAGGGGAGCTGAAAGTGCCCTTTACATTCTAGACAAAACCTTTTCTGTTGAAATCTGACATGGAAAAAAAAAAAAAAAAAGGCAAAAAGAGGCAATCTTGCTGCAAATGGCTGAGGTGGTGTTTGACAGCTGATTTAAACACAGCCCTTAGCTGGGTTGCGAGGAATATGCTCAACAAAATGCCTTTTGTTCAGTGTCACTTGGGGCTGCCAAGGCCTGCTTGTTGGACTGCTTTGACATCTGGAAAAATGCTGCATTTTCCTAGGGAAGAATCATCCTGGTAATCTTCAGGCCAGCTGTTGATACTCAGCTCCCAAAAAGCTTGTTTGGATTGGGGGAGGGTGGCTCAGAAGGGAGCTAAATGCCACCCACAGGGCTCCTGCTGATTGCTGGAGTCACCCCAAGGTTCTTCTACAGCCTATTGGGGGGTCAGGGTGGTTGGGTGCAGGGCATGATTCATCTCACCTAATGGAAGTGCCTCTGGAGGAGGATGCTTACTACTCCTGAGACTCTCCAGACTGGATTATCTGCATCTCTAGAGCCTGAGGGGATCAGTGTAGATGGAGGGGTGTGTGCTGGAGCAGTCCCTGCTGTGTGCTTTGAAGGGTGCCATTCAGCTGAGCTTAGTTCCCAGCATGGGGAGGGAGCTAACCTGATGCCTGAAACTAGTCTGCCCTGTGACTTTGCAATGTTACCACCAGTCCCTCTCTGCTTCTGTAGCAGGAAAGTGCTTTGTTGTCCACTGTGGGGGTTTGGCTGGGATACTCACCTGTGCTTGTGTTGGTTACAACCAGGGTGCAGCCAAAGTCCTGATCTTCCCTGTGGTACAGCAGTTCACCGAGGCCTTTGTCCAGGCCCTGCAGATGCCTGATGGACCCACATCAGACAGTGGATTTAAGATGGAAGTGCTAAAGGTAAGGTTCTTCAGCCTGGCCAAAGAAGGAACTGGGTACCAGTGCCCTGCCATGTGTGCTGGAGAGCAGAGGCTTGAGTCTTTGTCACCTCTGCTGTTGTTGCTCGTGTTGAGAAGAGGGAAATTTCACAGAATCACAGGACATTAAGGGCTGGAAGGGACTCTGGAGATGATCCAGTCCAACCTACTGCCAGGGCAGGTCACACAGGAACACATCAAGGTAGGTTTTGAAGGCCTCCAGAGATGAAGACTCCATAACCTCTCTGAGCAGCTTGTTCCAGGCTCCAGCACCCTCACACTGACAAAGTTTTTCCTCCTGTTCCTGTGGCACCTCCTCTGCTCCAGCTTGCCCCCAGTGCCCCTTCTGCTGCCCTTGGCCACCCCTGGGCACAGCCTGGCTGTGTCCTGCCCACACTGCCCTGCACATCTTTAGCACAGCACTGAGGGCAGCCCTCAGGCTCCTCTGCTGCCAGCTGCCAGCCCCAGCTCCCTCAGCCTGGCCTCACAGGAGATGTTCACTGCTTGCAGCTGCTTGGGGGCTCTGGCTCAGTTCTCTGAGGTCCTTGAACTTGGGGAGCCAGAACTGGACACAACATTCCAGATGTGGCCTCAGCAGGGCATGAAGTTCTGTCCTTGTGCTCCTCAGTGTTGTTAACTAACCATTTTGCTGAAGAATTGTGTAGCTACCTAGCTACACTTTTGGCTCCCAGCACCATACAGCATTGAAAAAGAACTCTTCTGCCTCTACTGAAGAGAGCAGTGATGAGATCCACAGGGAGCTGTCCAGGAAATAATCCACAGGGATTTATCCACAGAGAGATCTGTCCTTCTTACTCACTTATCTGAGGCATCCTGGATGCATCTCCCTCAGACACTACACTCAGCAGTTAAATGGCTTTTCTGCAGAATTCTGCTGCAGTGAAGGTCTAAAAGCTTGCTCCATGCAGCTGCTTTCCTAGAACTTTCCATTTCTCTTCAATGCTAAAGTATATCTGCCAAAGAGAAATGGGAAGAATTTGTATTCCCCTGGCTTCCTGGCAAAAGAAGATGGGAGTGCAGAGCTCCTTCTGGATGCAGCTGAAGTGTGTGGGGACAAGAGTGCCAGTGTGGGTGAGAGATCCTTGCAGTGGCTGGGGAAGCTCTGGAGTGTGCTGTGCAGCACTGGGGGGAGAAAGGAGCTGAAAAAGATGAGCTGCAGAATCAGATCCAGACCTTTCATGGCTCTGTGTGTGTGCTGGGGTGAGCAGTGCACAGCCTGGTGCAGATGGATAGCTCAGGCCCCTGAAGAAGACTGTGAGGAAGAGTTACTGAAGGCAAGCACCAGCTGTGCTTCATAATGAGCATAATGAGCACTGCAACCAGGAAACCTCTTGCTGGGAGAATCTTGCTGCAGCACACCAACCAGCAGCTGCTAAGTTCTGTCTCATGGGGCTTGTTCTCAGTCCTGTTGAGGTCAGTTGTGGCAGCCTGGCCCTTCTCAGGCAGGGCCTGCAGGGGCTGTCATACACTGGACAGCAGGAGCTGGTTGCCTGCTGTGCTGCAGCAGAGAGAGGTGGGATTGGATGCTGCAGGTTTTTTTCCATTCACTGTGCACCAGGGCTCCTGGGACAGTGACCTTGGAACTGTAACGTGCAGAGGGAGCTCTGGGTTGCTCTGCAGGGGATCATCTTGCTTTGAACAGGCTGCAGCTCAAGAGTGGCTGAATCTCAGAGTCCACATTAAACAGTCAACTCTAGCAGAAGTAGCTTCCAGCTACACAGCAAGCAGTTGTAAAGGATAGTTCCACTCTAACCATCACAGAATCATTTCAGTTTTAAAAGATCTTTAAGACCAGTGAGTCCTACCCTGAACTCAGCACTACCAGGTCACCACCAAACCATGGCCCTCAGCACCACATCTCCATGGCTTTAAAAGCCCTCCAGGGATGGGGGCTCCACCACTGTTCTGGGCAGCCTGGGCAAGGGCTCAACAACCCTTTTGGGGAAGAAACTGTTCCTCATGTCCAACCTAAACCTCCCCAGGGGCAACTTGAGCCCATTGCCTCTTGTCCTGTCACTTGTTCCTTGGGAGAGGAACCACAGACCAGTTCTCTTGTGACATTCAAGCACTCTGCAGCTTTTTTTGTTCCTTACTTAGCAGTGCCTGCAGGAATTGGAGCTGTTTGTGCTCTGTGTCTGCTCTGGTACCCAGCAGCAGTCTCAAAAGCTAGGACAGACTGGGAAAGTTTGAGGAAGTGTTATCATGTTTTTGCTCTGTTCCTCCATGGTATGTGGGCATCTGCCTTGGCCACTGCTAGGTGGGTGCAGTACAAGAGAGGATTTGGGTCTGGACACAGAGTTGTCTGCTGGCTGCCATTGGTGGCAGCAGAAAACCAGTATGGATTTAAACAGTTGACAAGATTTGTGGGAGGCTTTTGTGAAGGGCTGAGCATTCTAGCTGTTGACTCAGGGCAATTCAGGGGTTTGTCACTTAGGGCTTCTGAGCTGATGACACCAATTTCCTTCAGGGAAAAGAGATTCAGGCGAATGAGTCATGAATTGCCTTCCCTTCCAGAAAAGTGGATTTTATAGCCATTGTAGTGCAGAAGTAAGAGACCCCTAGGGATTAGTTTAGGCAGCTCTACAGATGAGCTCATTACAGGAACCCCCTGAAATGCTGATGCACCAGAGGAGAGGATTGAGCCTGGTTCCACAGTACATTTGCAACCAGCTGCAAACTCACCCCTGGCTTTTTTTCCACTACTGAAGTGCTGTGCAGCAGATGACAGGAAGATGATTTTTTTAATTCCCTGTCTCCAGAGAATTCTGTACTCCAAGGCTGGTGGAGTTCTCAGTGGAAGTCAAGGGCAGTCCTTGCTGTCTGTAGCAGGACACTCTGCAGGATGGGGTCAGAAGCTTTAGGGAGCAGTGCTGGAGTGCTCACAGCTGCCTGGCCTGCTGGGACAGCTCTGGCTAGCAGAGGAAGCAGGTTAGATCACATCATGGCAAAGCACTGGGTGTTAATTTGTCCCCAGGCTTTCCCAGGGTAGTTACAGGTTTGGAAGCAGTGATTGGCTGGAGTTGGTGCCCTGAGCCCTGGGAGCAGATGGGAAGCTTGGCCACAACACAAATACTTTCAACCATGAGGACTAGAAGGCAGCAGCAGTGGTGCCATTTACTGCTCTGGAGTTTGATAGTGTCCTGAATTGAACTGGAGTCTGAGGGAATAAACTGCACCTAAAGGGCTCTTGAATCCCCATCCCAGTGTTGTGCACTGTTGATTGTTGTGAGAGAAAGTGATTGACCCTGGCAGGTAAGAGAGGGAAGGCAAATTTCATAATAAGGGAATCTGAACATTATCTGTGTGCTGGTCAACAGCAGCTGAACATGAGCCAGCAGTGCCCAGGTGGGCAAGAAGGGCACTAGCAGCCTGGCCTGGATCAGCAATGGTGTGGCCAGCAGGAGCTGGGAAGTGATTGTGCCCCTGGACTGGGCACTGGTGAGGCTGCACCTCAAATCCTGGGTTCAGTTTTGGGCCCTCACTCCAAGAAGGACATTGAGGAGCTGGAGCAGGCCCAGAGGAGGACAGCAAAGCTGGGGCAGAGGGTTTGGAGAACAGGGCTGGGGAGGAGCAGCTGAGGGAGCTGGGGGATGTGCAGCCTGGAGAAGAGGAGGCTGAGGGCAGACCTTAGTGCTCTCTACAACTCCCTGAGTTGTGAGTTGCAGTGAGGTGGGAGTTGGGCTCTTGTCCCTAGTCTCAGGTGATAGGAGAAGAGGAAATGTCCTGAAATTGTGCCAGGGGAGAGGTAGATTGGAGATGAGGAAAAATGACTTTGCTGGAGGAGGGGTCAGGGATTGGCAGAGGCTGGCCAGGGAGGTNAGGTGGTGGAGTCCCCATACCTGGAAGTGTTCAGGAAAGCTGTGGCCATGGCTCTTGGGGACAGGGTTCGAGTGGCCATGGTGGTGCTGGGTTGCAGGTTGGGACAGATGATCTTGGAGGGCTTTGCCAACCCAAGCAGCTCTGTGGGTCTGTAGTGTGGTGTGCAGTGACTGCATCACAAGCAGCAGTTAAGCACAGCTGCAGTGTCAGAGCCTTGCTGTCTGCTGCTTCACTTAACCCCTGTGATTTCAGCAGGCTGGGTGAGGCACAGGAGTTAGGGTTTATATTCCTCCTGCTGCTGGAACAAAAAATTAGTTACATAAAATAATTAACCATACCCTCCTCACTCTTGGGTGGAAGACAAGGTGGCAGCCATGGCTTGGGGGCAAACCTCCCACATTGCTAAGCTGCATGCCCTGCACCTGCTCCATCCTGCTGAATGTTCAGCTTTAGCTGCTCCTGCTGCTCTCTTGTAAGATTTCTGCCCACAAACTGGGGCATTCCTTCTCTGTCTGAAGACACAAATAGGAAGTGAAGCACGAAAAGGCTTTAATGCAGTGGCCTTAAGGGGGTACTGAGCAATTACTGGAGATGTGGTTGGATACTTGCTTGTGGAGCAGCTGGAAGGTGTTCAGGAGCTGTGGTGTTGCTCCCCAGTGGTGATCTTGGTGTCTGTGCAGTGACTCAGGCTGTGGGGTTGGGGGCAGTGAGTTACTGCCTGGCTTGGTCATTAAATGTCCTGCGTGGGGAGCAGCTTGACTGAAGAGAGGTGGATAAGGATTGTCTTGGAAAGTTTGCTGAGTGGTACAGCAGACTGGGGGGGTTGGCAGAGGAGGAGGAGATCTGTGCAGCAGCTCTTTGAGCTCAGACAAGCAGTGGGAGTAGGCAGAGTGAGAGGCCAGGGGGTGAAATGCACCATTTAGCTGCCCAGAGTGCTCTCTCTTATGCCTTGCACTGCAGGAAAGTGGTGAACTTGCAAATGCAGCCTCAGATTGTTGGAAGTGCAGAGCTGTTGAAGAGCTCTCTTAGCACTCCAGCAGTGCTTGCTGCAAGACAGCTCCCATGGGGTCCATGGCAGCATCAGATGGAGCAAGTCTTTAGATGCTGCTGTGGCCATAGCTGGGGTGCTGGGTTTACAGCTGCCCTGCAGACGAGGGCCTGCAGAAGCCTCTTATTTTATGAGGCTGGTTTTTGTTAGCAGGTCTTTCCTGTGATGTCTGTCACCTTCCAGCCTTGTTCTTTATGTGTCTGGATTATCTCTGGCTGCAGTACCAGCAGCAGAAAGCTGTGGGTTTTTTTTCTGGAGGGTAAATTATGATTTCATTTCTATTAATGCACCTAGTGCTACAAACACAGACTGAACGAACCAGGTTGAGGTTAGTATTGGGTAAGCAGAAGCAAACTGATCCCCACAAGTCTTGTAGCAGCTCCCAGGCAGTTTGAGAGGTACTTGTGTAACCAGGATAAAATAACTGGAGCTGTGCCCCTGCAGGAGAAGATGGTGCCTGGGAGGTGGACTCGGAGCAAGCAGTGGGAGGACTGCCCTGAGTCAGGGTGATCACAGAACCTTAGAGGTTGGAAGGGACCTCCAGAGATCATCCAGTCCAACCTCCCTGCTATAGCAGGATCCCCTAGGGTAGTTTGCACAGGCCTGCATCCAGGTGGGTTTTGAAGGTCTCCAGAGAAGGAGACTCCACAACCTCTCTGGGAAGCCTGCTCCAGGGCTCTGTGAAGGAGTTTCTCCTCATACTGAGCTGAAACCTTCCATGTTCCAGTTTGTAGCTGTTGCTCCTTGGCTTATTGCTGCTGACCACTGAAAAGAGATTGGTCCCCTCAGCTATTTATAGATATTGATAAGACCTCCTCTCAGTCTTCTCCAAACTTCACTTACAGCAATCCTAGGCACAGTCTGCTGTGGAGCTGCTCCCTAACAGCCCCAGTGCTGCAAAGCTGCCTGTGTCTGCAGGTGAAATGGATGAGGGAATTGGTCTGAGTGTTGTTTTCACCTGCAGCTCTTGGTGGGCAGATGGATGTGTTGCATGAGATGTGGGCAGTAGGCTGTGATCTGGTTTTAGTTGGTAGCAGAGTTCATTTTCTGGGAGGAGATACCTTCAGGTGGTCACTGCATCCATCTGCTTCTGACTGCAGCCTGCACCCTGCCACCAAACCTTCACCTTGTCTTCATCTCCAGAGCTGTACACCTTCCAGCCTGGTATTCTATCAGTCTATGAGTCTTGCCTTGTCCCTTCACTTCCCTGCAGAAGAGTTGATATGAGGAGGGCTCTGTTTGCCATGGTGCAGCTGAGGGGAGGGCAGGAGGAGACCATGGTGGCAGGAAGATGCTGCCTTAGCTCTGTTGATGAAACAGCAGCCCATGATTTGGGTGTGGTGATGCTTTTCCCCATCTGTTGATTCTCTCTCTCTGTTGCAGGCTGTGACAGCACTTGTGAAGAACTACCCCAAGCACATGGTTTCATCCATGCAGCAGATCCTGCCCATTGTCTGGAACACCCTGACAGAGAGTGCTGCCTTATATCCTTCCTAAGGGCTTCAGCTAGAGCAGGGCAAAGCAAACTGCCCCAGGCCCAGTGAGGACCTGCACAGGGCTGGTGACCATGGGACACCCAGGCCCCTGTGGTGTAGGTGTCCTGGATAGCTCTGCTACTTCAGGAGGCTCCATGAAGTTTCTTTTAGCTGCAAAGTCCTCTTGATGCATGCTGTGAGTGGCACAGGCTGTGGAACTGCAGCTCTGCATTGCCTCTGGTGCTCCCAGGCTCCAGCTGGCTTTTTAAAAGAGATATCCCTTCCCAGTGCAAAGTTAAAGGAGAATCCACAACATCCCTGTGCTGCAGCAGCACCAATGGCTGCTTACACTCAAAGTTGATTTGCCTTCTGGACTTTGCAGTGGTTGTTACTGCACCATCAGCCATGTCAGAGCTGTTCTGTTCTGCTGGTGGTTTTCACAGTGCTTCCAAACTGCCAAGTTAAACTTTTCCATGTTATTCATCCCAAAGCTGGGTTTTTTTCAGCAGCAGTTGGAGAACACTGAGCCTCCTACAGCTTTTTCTGCATTTTTGTGTTAAACCCCAGAACTGGGCACTGGTTGTGATAATAGCAGAGGGGTTTCTTGAGCTCTTCCTCTGCAGTTTCATCAGGGTGACCCTTCTGAAGATCACAGATCTTGATCTCATTATATCAAAGTCTGGTCTTTGAGAATCCTGCTGCATGTTGGGTGAAAGGCTCCTGGAGAATGAAAATGTGCAGGGAGACCACAAAAGCAGCCTCAGTGCTGCTGCAAGAGGCTGGCTGCCTTCAGGGGCAGCTGTCTCCATTCTGGTTTTTTTTAGACCCTTGTTTAACAGTTTGTTAAATTTTTGATGGTGTTTTTTCTCCCTCTCCTCTCCTGACTCCCACTGCAGTCCTGCTGGCAGCTGAGCTGACAAGAATAGATGTCTGTTTGCAGGAGGGGAGAGCCTTGTCCTCCCTTCCCTTCTGTTTGCTCTGGCATTTGTTGGACCTTCAATTTGCCATGCCCAAAGAAACCTCCTTCCTCTCCACCTCCAGGTTAGTTTCCTGCCACTTCCCAGGGTTGGAGGCTCATGGAGAGGCCTGACAGAGCCACCACAAGGTGGGATCATAGAATTATAGAATGGTAAGGTTGGAAGGGACCTCAAGGATCATCCAGTTCCAACCCCCTGCCATAGGCAGGGACACCTCCCACTAGCACAGGTCACTCAAGGCCTCCTCCAACCTGGCCTTGAACACCTCCAGGGAGGGAGCAGCCACAACCTTCCTGGGCAACCTGTGCCAGTGTCTCACCACCCTCACTATAAAGAACTTCCTCCTAACATCCAGTCTAAATCTTCCCTCTGCCAGTTCAAACCCATTGCCCCTTGTCCTGTCATTCCAAGCCCTTGTCAATAGTCCCTCCCCAGCCTTCCTGTAGCCCCCTTCAGATACTGGAAGGCTACTATAAGGTCTCCTCTAAGCTACCTCTTCTCCAGGTTGAAAAGCCCCAACTCTTGTAGCCTGTCCTCACAGGAGGCTCCTCATGCTTCAGCAGCAGTGTTGAACTGAGTCCTGTGGAAAGTGTGAGACTGAGCCCTTGCAGAGTTTTAGTGTAAATGAAGTTCTGAGCTGCCTTGGTGGGCTTGGTTTAAGTTAATCAAATTCTCTAAAGGGTGTGCTTAAGGGAAGGTGTTTGTGGAAGTGGTCTTTGAAGCTGGGCAGTGCACAAAGCCAGGAGCTCCTGGGGCTTGTCTTCTGTCTAACACAGGACTGTGCATGAAGTCAGAGGTTTGTTTTTAAGAAAGAAAATTTCCCTAGGCACAGGAGCTCTAAGGTAGGGACAGATCTGTTCCTAAGCAGCTGCAGTTCTTCAGAGAAATGCATTTCCTTCACTCCATTCACTTATGTGAGAACAGAGGTAAATTACACAGAGGAGGTGGAGGACCCTGTGGATTCTGATGGTAAGAACTTGCTAAAATGCACTTCAGCCTTCACTCTGGGGAGGAATGGACTCACCTGAGCCTTGCTGTTGTCAGCACAGTGACTGAAACCCTGCTTAGAGGTTGAGCTTAGAGGTCTGTTTCTGGTGTTGGAACAGTGTCCATTGCTCATCTCCAAGTTCCTTGTGATTGTGGTCAGTGAAGCCACAGAATTTAATTGTTCTAAAGACTCAGGCAGTGAGCTCTGCAACAGTTTGGGAGGTAAAAATAATGGGACAAAAGAAAACCAAAGAGGTTTTAGGTTGACCTTGATCAATTTTAGTGAGGGGTGTGCAGTCAGAAGGGAGATGAGGTCAGACATCTTCCTGGGACTAGTCCAGAAGTGAGACTGAACATCAGCTCATCAGGCAAGCTGATAGTTTGTAGTTATTTTGGACACCCATTTATACCTCTTCTGTCTGTCAGCATGCTCAGCCATGGGGTTTGTTTGCACTTCTGCCTTTGTTGGCACATCCAGGCACCTGCTTCTTTTTTTTTTCTTCTATTTCTTTGTCCAGGTGAAGTGTTGGGGTTTGAGAACCTGGTGTTCAGCATATTTGAGTTTGTCCATGCCTTGTTGGAAAACAACAAATTTAAGAGCACAGTGAAGAAGGCTTTGCCAGAGCTGATCTATTACATCCTGCTGTACATGCAGATCACAGAGGAGCAGGTGAGATGTCTGTCTTGTGTGGAAGGCAAAAGAAATGAATTAAAACAGCTAATGCCAAGGAAGAGTCCCAGTGTGTGGCAGCTGCTGGAATCTTCTGGGCTGTTCTGTCACTGCTCTGCCAGGAGCTAGGGCAGTGGCATCCAAATGTTCCTGAGCGGTGGAATGTGGACAGCAAACCACAGAAGGTTAGAAGGGACCAGCAAAGCTCATCTGGTTCCAAACCCCTTGCAGTCAGCAGGGACATCTTCAACTAGATCAGGTTGCTCAGAGCCCCAAACAACCTGACCTTGAACTCATTCAGTGAAGGGCCACCCACAGCTGCTCTGGGCAACATGGGGCAGTGTCTCAGCATTTCTTCTCTACATTTAATCCAAATCTCCCCTCTTGTAGTTTCAGACCACTCTCCCTTGTCTGTCACAACAGATTCTGTGATTTTCAGCACTGTCAAGAACTGAGTCCTAAGCTGGTCCCAAAATCATGATCAGTACTTAGGAACTGCTGAAAATGTAGGCTCAGTCCAGTTCCCAAGATTGGCAGTGGCTGAACAAGGCTTCAAAACTCTCAAACTTGGCTTGGAAACTTAAAGGAAGACAGACAAGGGGGGGATGAGTCTAGGCCCTGCTGGAACATCTCCATCTTTCTTGCAAGACTCCTTTAAGTGCTGAAAGGCTGCAAGAAGGTCTCTCCAGAGCCTTCTCCAGGTTAAGGAGCTCTCATTCTTTCTTCCTTCATGAAGTATTATGCTGTCAGAGGAGCATTATCATGCTGGCAGGGCTAACCAGGTTCCTGGGGTAGTGCAAAAATTGTGCTGGTAGCATGAGATAATTGGTAGTGAAATCCTCCATGGCTCCTGGCCTCCCAAGCCTGACTGCCATCATCTGGTTTAGGTAGGCATGCATGAAAACAGGCACTGCTCAGAGTCATCTGCTTCTCCCTTTCCTCAGCTATAAACAAAAGTGTGTAGCACTGGTTCCAGGTCAGTCATCAGCTCTGTTGGATTCTGATCTGAAATGAGCAGCAGAAGAGCAAGATGAGCTCAGAGTCTCTTCAGAGGTTTCTCCAACAGGGCGCAAGACACATCAGCTGAAGATGCTGGGCCAAGTCCTGTTCAATATCTTTATTGATGATCTGGACCAGGGGATAGAGTCCATCATCAGTAAGTTTGCAGATGACACCAAGTTAGGAGCAGGTGTCAATCTCTTGGAGGGTAGGAGGGCTCTGCAAAGGGATCTGGACAAGCTGGATGCATGGGCAGAGGCCAATGGGATGAGATTTAAGAAGGCTAAGTGCAGGGTGCTACACTTTGGCCACAACAATCTCAAGCAGTGCTGCAGGCTGGGGACAGAGTGGCTGAGAGCAGTCAGACAGAGGGGGCCCTGGGGGTGCTGGGAGAGAGTAGCTGAAGATGAGGCAGCAGTGTGCCCAGGTGGGCAGCAGAGCCAATGGCATCCTGGCCTGGATCAGGAGCAGTGTGGCCAGCAGGAGCAGGGAGGTTCTTCTGCCCCTGTGCTCAGCACTGCTCAGGCCACACCTTGAGTGCTGTGTCCAGTTCTGGGCCCCTCAATTCAAGAGAGATGTTGAGGTGCTGGAAGGTGTCCAGAGAAGGGCAGCAAGGCTGGTGAGGGGCCTGGAGCACAGCCCTGTGAGGAGAGGCTGAGGGAGCTGGGGGTGTGCAGCCTGCAGAAGAGGAGGCTCAGGGCAGACCTCATTGCTCTCTGCAGCTACCTGAAGGGAGGTTGTAGCCAGGTGGGGTTGGTCTCTTCTGCCAGGCAACCAGCAACAGAAGGAGGGGACACAGTCTCAAGTTGTGCCAGGGGAGGTCTAGGCTGGATGTTAGGAGGAAGTTGTTGCCAGAGAGAGTGATTGGCATTGGAATGGGCTGCCCAGGGAGGTGGTGGAGTCACTGTCCCTGGAGGTGTTGAAGCAAAGCCTGGCTGGGGCACTTAGTGGCATGGTCTGGTTGATTGGCTAGGGCTGGGTGCTAGGTTGGGCTGGGTGAGCTTGGAGCTCTCTTTCAACCTGGTTGATTCTATGATTCTAAGATGGCATTTCTTGTGGCAGAGAAACTCTGAAAGGAGTTTTGCAATACTGAGGTTACTGGAAACAGAAAAGCTTCCTTTTACCACAGAATTACTGAGTGGCAGGGGCTGGGAGGGACCTCTGGAGATCATTGAGTCCAAGCCCCCTGCCAAGGCAGAGTCACCTGGAGAAGGTCACACAGGAACACATCCAGGCAGGTTTTGTGATCACCAGAGACTGAGACTCCACAACCTCTCTGGGCAGCCTGCTCCAGTGCTCTGCCACCCTTAAATTAAAGAAGTTCATGTTCAGGTGGATCTTCTGATGTTCCAGTTTGTGCCCCTTCCCCCCCAGGCTGTCACTGGGCACCACTGAACAATGCCTGATCCCTTCCTCCTGACACTCACCCTTAAAGTATTGATCAGCACTGGTCAGATGCCACTCAGGCTGCTCTTCTCCAAAACAGCCCCAGCTCTCTCAGCCTTTCCTCCTAAGAGCTGTTCCAGTCCCCTCAGCATCCTTGTAGCCCTTGTGTTCTGAATTCATCACCCACCCCATCTGTCCTTGTCTCCTTTCTGTTGCAGATAAAAGTTTGGACTGCAAATCCACAGCAGTTTGTGGAGGATGAGGATGATGATACTTTTTCTTACACAGTGAGGATTGCTGCCCAGGATCTGTTGCTGGTATGAAATGTGTTCCACATTTAGGTGCAACCAAAACAGGAATAGCAAATAACAGATCTCCATGAGGGGCCTCACCCTGAAGAGCCTGCACAAATGAGTGTTGTCATTGCCTTCTGCACAGGCTGTGGCTGCTGATTTCCAGAACGAGAGCGCATCTGCCTTGGCTGCAGCAGCTACAAGACATCTCCAAGAAGCTGAGCAAGCTAAAAACAGTGGTGCTGAGCACTGGTAAGGAGATGGGGCAGCAAGGAATGACTGTAGGAGCCTTGAGCTCTCCTGCAGCCCTGCCTGCAGCACAAGTTAGTCGCAGTCTGTTCCTGACACTGCTGCTGCTGGACAGGGGTGAAATAGGAGAACCCTGCCTAGAAGAAGGCAGGGCAGGAGTTCTGCTCCAGAACACAGCCAGATGGTGACATCTCCTGTGGGATCCTTTCAGCAGTTACAGCACAAGCTGCCTGTCCTCCCTGTCTGCCTTCTTCCAGACCCTGACAATTCCTTGAAACAAAGAAGTGAGGATTAGTTGTGCACTCTTGAGGAGAAATGACAACACTTAGCCTTTGGGTTCAGCTCATGCAAACCTTTTAGGGCATTGGTGTTGAGGGCTTTAATGTTACTTAGGGATGGGAGGAGAAAGCTCAGCTGCAGGAACACCTGGGTGCTGTTCCATAACTGTTCTCCTTTGGTTTTCCAGTGCATTAGCTCAGTGTTTGCTTGCAGTGTGTGCCAGCAGCCTCTCTGTGCAGCCAGCAGCGAGCGGCTGTGAAATCAGCCACTGAGCCTTTGCCTTCATTGTGGTGATTTCTAAAGTAGGTTATTTGCTTCAGAGCTGCAGCCAAGAAGTTGTGCCTGCACCCAACCCTGTCTCATCATCAGTAACAAAACAATGCCAAACCAGACCTCTTGAGACCTTTCATGTGCTGGGTGTCACAGTGCTGCTGTATATGGAATGGTCCAGCAAGGCACAGCTGAGATGGGAGCCTTCAGAGAAGAGCTGCATTGGGTTTTGTTTTTTTTTTTTTGTCCTGGGAACAAAATAGGTTCAGGAGGTAACAATTAACTCAGTTAATACTTTAGGAAGTGATTGAGGATGCTGCCTTTGCTGGGGGAGTTTCCAGGCTCCCAGCTTGCAGAGTTTTGCAAATGTTCACTTCTTTCAGGGCCTTTTTTAATTCTCTGCTTCGGGATGAAGAAAAGAGCTGTGGGAGCTTGGAGCAAGTAATTGTAATAGTTTCACTTCACAGCTTGTGTTTATTTATGGAGATGATGGAGGTAGAAAAACCTGAAGGTATCTGAATTGCTTTGCAGGTGGAAAATCCATGAAGCTTGTATGCTGGCCCTGGGCTCTGTGAAGTCCATCATCACAGACAGTGTGAAGAACGGGAGGGTGCATTTCGACATGCACGGCTTCCTCACCAACGTGGTTCTTGCAGACCTCAACCTCTCAGGTGTGTTGGACCTTGCTGTGTCTCAGAGCAACTCCTGAGTGCCAGACCTTGGAAATCTCTTAGTGACAAAATGTGTCTGTGTGCTGCTGGGGCAGGTCCAGAGCAGGCCACTAAGATGAGCACAGGGTTGGAGAACCTTCCCTGTGGGACAGTCTGGGAGAGTTGGAGCTGTTTGAGCCTAGAGAAGAGGAGGCTCCAGGGAGACCTTAGAGCAGCCTTCCAGTACCTGAAGATGCTGCAGGAGAGCTGGGGAGAGACTTTGGATGAGGGCTGGGAGTGCCAGGAGGAGGGACAATGGCTTTGAGCTGGAAGAGGGGAGAGTGAGAGTGGAGATGAGGAAGGAATTCTTGAGAGTGAGAGTGGAGAGAGACTGGCACAGGTTGCCCAGGGAGGTTGTGGCTGCCCCCTCCATGGAGGTGTTCAAGGCCAGGCTGGATGAGGCCTTGAGCAACCTGTGCAGGTGGGAGGTGTCCCTGCCCATGGCAGGGGGTTGGAGATGGATGAGCTTTAAAGTCCCTTCCAACCCAATCCATTCCATGGCTCTGTGAAGCTGTGTGGTGTGAAATGCAGGTGTGCATATTGTACCTGTGAAAGGGATGAATCCTGCCTTGGAGTTCACTCCTGCTGCCAACTCCAATGTATGTTCTCCAAATATGGGACACTGCTCTCAGTCACTACTCACTGTTGGCTGGATGCTTGAGCCTGCAGGGCTTGGAGATGAGAGGGCAGCTGCTTGGGGGTCTTGGTGGAAAACAGCAGTTCTGCTTTCTTGTATCTCTTTCTGGGAGAGGCACCAACTGTGTTCAACAGGCTTCAGAATTCCTGCAGCCTCATCCCATTTTCCTTCTGCTGCACCTGACACTAGGTGTAGCAGATTAATTCAAGCTGTGCTTCTCACTGAATGGGATCCTGTTGTTGGGACCTCTGCAGGCTCCTGCTCTCTGTTATCTTACATCAGTGTGCAAGAAATTCAAGGGTCTTCCTGTTGGAAGTTTTACAGATGGAAACTTGTGAAGTGTAAGGCAACAGGATCACAGAAGTTCTCAGTAGTTCTCAGTGTAGGAAGAGCAAATTACTGGAGCTTTCATCATCACTGCCTTCAGTTTTGGGCTCCCCAGTTTATGAGGGACAGGGATCTGCTCGAGAGAGTCCAAGGAAGGCTGTGAGGATGATGAGGGGACTGCAGCACTGCCTGATGAGGAGAGGCTGAGGGACCTGGAGCTGTTTAGTCTGGAGAAGAGAAGACTGAGAGGGGATATAATAAATATTTCTAAATATCTGAGGGCTGGGGGTCAGGAGGGGGGGGACAGGCTCTGCTCACTGCTGCTTGGGATAGGACAAAGAGCAATGGATGGAAGCTGCAGCACAGGAGGTTCCAGCTCAACACAAGGGGCAACTTCTTGCCTGGAAGGGTCCCAGAGCCCTGGCACAGGCTGCCCAGAGAGGTTGTGGAGTCTTCTTCTGTGGAGCCTTTCCAGGCCTGTCTGGATGTGTTCCTGTGTGCCCTGAGCTGGATTGTCTGGTCCTGCTGTGGCAGGGGGCTTGGACTGGATGATCTCTTTGGGTCCCTTCCAACCCCTAACGTCCTGTCATTATCATCCTGTTAACAAGGAAGGAACTTTCTTTTTTCACTTCATTTTGGATGAAGAAACTGTGCATAGTGTGCAGTGCCTGTGGAAAACAAACCTCAGCTGTTTCTGTGCATTTCCAGGTGTGCTGTTGTGCTGTGAGTGAGCTGTTTGCTCTAGAGAGAGCTCTGGGAGTCAGGATCTGGATAGCTCTGAGAATATCCATTCCATGCTGAGCAGTGGTGGTCAAAGAGGTCTTGTGTGTTGTAACTTTGCCACAGGCTCGCATCTTGCATTGGGTTGGAAGGGACCCTCTAAGGTCATCTTGTCTGACTCCCCTGCAGGCAGCAGGGACACCTCCGACTAGAGCAGGCTGCCCAGGACACATCCAGTCTGATCTTGAGTGTCTCCAGGGATGGGGACTCAACCACGTCCCTGGGCAGCCTGTGCCAGTCTCTCCCTACCCTCACTGTGCAGAACTTCTCTAGATGTCCAACCCTGCTCCAGCTTCAAACCATTGCCCTTGTCCTACCCCTACAAGCTCTTGGAGACAGCTCCTCCCCAGCCTGCCTGTAGGTCCCCTTCAGATACTGAAATGCTGCTCTGAGGTCTCCCTGGAGCCTTCTCTTCTCCAGGCTCAACAGCCCCAACTCTCCCAGCCTGTCCCCATAGCAGAGGTTCTCCAGCACTTGGATCATCTTTTTGGCCTCCTCTGGACCCTCTCCAGCAGCTCCAGGTCCTTCTATCTCTGACCACACTGGTTTGGGTGCAGCCCAAGCTGCCCTTGGCCTTCTGGGCTGCAAGCTCTCACTGCTTGTGTCCAGCCTGTCACCCACCAGCACCTTCTCTGCAGGGCTGCTCTAGATCTCATCACCCCCCAGCCTGGATTTATATTGAGGATTGCCCCAACCAAGGTGCAGGGCCTTGTACTTTGCCTTATTTAACCTTATTTGCCTCATTTTATTTATTTTTATTTTGCCTTATTGAATGGCTTAGCAAACAAACCTTTTCTTTTGCTGTATTACTTTTGTTGGGTTTTATGTCCTCATCTTAAAATTGATACTTACAGGAGTATAAATGATGGCAGTGAACATGCTGGGAAACAAAGAGCATCATCTGAGAGTGGGCTAGATAGGGAAGGGCACTTTTAGCCTGCTCTGGTGATCAACAGAGGATTGCTGTGTCAGCTTGGAGTTGATGTTCCCCAGGGAGCAGTACCAGGCCTGGTTTTGTTCAAGACCTTTAATAAGCACTTGGGTGAGGGGATTGAGTGCACCTTCAGCAAGGTCACTGATGATACAAAACTGGTGGGGGGAAGGGGTGGCTGACACCCCTCAGGCTGTGCTGCCACACAACCAGATCTGGACAGGCTGAGAGCTGGGGGAAGGCAAACATCAGGAAGTTCATTAGGGACAAATGCAGGATCCTGCACCTGGGGAGGAAAAACAGCAGGCACCAGGACAGGTTGGGGGTTGCTCTTTTAGAGTGCAGCTCCATGGAGACAGGCCGTGGAGTCCTGGTGGGCAGCAAGTTCTGCATGGGGCAGCAATGTGCCCTTGTGGGCAAGAGAGCCAATGGGGTTCTGGGGTGCAACAAGAAAAGTGTGTCCAGCAGGGATAGGGAGGTTCTTCTCCTCCTCTGCTCTGGTGAGACCACACCTGGAATGCTGTGTCCAGTTTTGTGCTCTCCAGATCAAGACAGAGACCTGCTGGAGAGAGTCCAGTGAGGATAGGGGAACTTGGGGGACTGTCCCCTATGGACAGAGACTGAGGGACCTGGGGATGTTTAGTCTGGAGAAGAGAAGGCTGAGAGGAGATCTGATCAATCTCTAAATATCTGTCAATGTCAAATGTGTCAAATAGCTGAAGGGGTGGGGGGAGAGTGGAGGGGGCTAAGCTCTTTTGGGTGGTGCACAGTAATAAGCCAAGGAGCAATGGATACAATCTGGAACAGAGAAGGTTTCAGCTCAATGTGAGGAGAAACTTCTTTACAGTGAGGGTGACAGAGCCCTGGAGCAGGCTGCCCAGAGAGGTTGTGGAGTCTCCTGCTCTGGAGGCTTTCAGAATCCACCTGAATGCATTCCTGTGTGTACTGCCCTGTGTGATCCAAATTTGGCAGGGGGGTTGGACTGGATGATCTCTGGAGGTCCTTCCAGCCTCTAACATTCTGTGATTGATTCTGTGTTGATGGACAAGGCCAAGTCTAACCATCTGAGGGAAGAGGGTGCCTCTTCTGTTCAATTTCTTGTACACAAATAAGAAATTCTTTGAAATAACTAAGAAAATAAACTGGATTCTGCCTGTGAACAAAGGTTGGCTGCCTGCGCACCTGTCTTCTGTGTCACAGCTTGCTAAGCAATGATGGAGGTTGAGGCATAGGAAATTCCACGTAAACATGAGGAATTTTTTTACTGTGAGGGTGATGAAACACTGAACAGGCTGCCCAGGGGGGTTGTGAAGTCTCCCTCTCTGGAGATATTCAAAACTTACCTGGATGTGTTCCTGTGTGGTCTGGCACAGGTGATCCTGCTCCAGCAGGGAGGTTGGTCTGGATGATCTTTCGAGGTCCCTTCCAGCCCCTAACCTGTGATTTTCCTGCTGGGATGCCAAGGTTTTGGATGATGCATGGGAGCAGCTGTGGTTCTGACCTGCTAAACATTACACTAAAGCTGCTGGGTTGTTTGTTTTGCTTCAGTGTCTCCGTTCCTCCTGGGCCGTGCTCTCTGGGCCGCCAGCCGCTTCACCGTGGCCATGTCTCCAGAGCTGATCCAGCAGTTCCTGCAAGCCACTGTCAGTGGGCTCCACGAAACTCAGCCTCCCTCTGTGCGCATCTCTGCAGTCAGGGCCATCTGGGGGTAAGGAAATCCTGGGGCATTGCAGATCCCCTGGGGTGGGGGACTGTGGTAGTTTGGGAGTTTCCCTCCCCAGCAGGAATTCAGCAGACTGACTCAGCTGGCTGGACGTTAAGGAGTGAAGCTGTATTCGCAGCCTGGCACAAATACGCAGGCAT
>WBNM01003415.1:0-25545 GCA_013399055.1 Ramphastos sulfuratus
GTGGCCCTGGGTAGCCTGCTCCAGCTGGAAGTGTTCTTGCTGCCTGCAAGGAGGTTGGGCAAGCTGCCCTTTGAGGCTCCATTGCAACCCAATGCAATCTGTGAACCTGTGGGGTTGGCCTCCAGTGTGCCACAGTCTCCCTGCAATCCCTTGGCCACTTGCTGACCACTTCCTTCATCTCCACATTAGCCTTTGACGATTTAACCCAAAGTCAAACCAGAGCAGTGGCCTTTTGTCCTCCTTTTGGTGGTGGAGGCTTTCACTTGGGAAAGATGAGATGAAAGACTCAAAATACCTTTCCCTGTGCTACTTTTCTGACAGTTTGAACTGGATATTGAGCCCAAGGTGTTCCTGAAGCCATCCAGGGGGAGCAGCCCTGAGGTGCTGCCCCGCAACGAGAGCCAGGAGCTGTCCCTCGGCGAAGCAGGCACTAAAGGTATGCAGCCTCTGAGGGAGACTGTGTCCGAGTTGGAGATGCTAACCAGAACAGGTAAAGACAACTTCACACCTCCACCCTGCTCCCTCCCCCTCCCCCTGCATCTTCCCTGCATGTCTCCTTCCTTCTGGCTCCTCCAGCCCTGTTCATAGTAACCCCAAATGTCTTCCCCTGATGCTTTTCACCTCTGCTTAACCTTCTCGGTACTAACAACAGAGCCACAATGAGACCTTGCCTTTGGCTGGGGGAAAGCTGGGAGCTGGGGGTCCTCTGGGCTGTGAGATGCTGTACAAGGGCTTGTAGTGATGGGACAAGGGGGCAGTGGCTTTGAGCTGGGAGAAGGGAGATTGACTCTGGAGAGGAGGAAGAAATTGTAGACAGTGAGGGTGGGGAGACACTGGCACAGATTGCCCAGGGATGTTGTGAATACCTTCTGCCTGGAGGTGCTGGAGGCCAGGCTGGCTGAGGCCTTGAGCAGCCTGGGCTGTTGAGAGGTGTCCCGGCCCATGGCAGGGGGGTCAGAGCTGAATGATCTCTAAGGTCCTTTCCAACCCTAACCATTTTATGTGCCGAAGCCTCTGGGTCTGGCATCACATTTTGGTAGCGATTGGTGCCAGATCTTCGGTGGTGTGAACCTCCCTCTTCTGAGCAGCTCTTTGTCCTCTTCAGGCCTGCAGTGACAGCTCCTGGAGCTTACAGGGTTTGGGCTGTGTTTTGGGTCCCTGACTCAACACCAGTGCTCAGAGCAGTTCCTTAATCCCAAAAGCCACTGAGCAAGTTTTGGACGATTGTGAGATGCAGCTCTGCTGCTCCTCGTGGCTCAGGACATCCTCCTGCCTCAGCTCTCCTCTTCTTCCACCACCTCTTTAAGCTGCTAATGTCTCATAAGCTCCAGAAGGAGATTTAGTGGCTTTGTGTTATTTAACATGGAATTCCATTGCTGGAAAACTTCTCTTTTTCAGTGGGAAGGAAATCTCTGCTGTTAAAACAGGGACATGGCAATTGGATTCTTGTTTAATTTGTTTGGGGTGGTTTTTTTCCCCTATATTTTAACCCTGGACAGGCTCAAATTCACTCTTTGCAAGGACTGGGTAGAAGATTGTGACACTGAACATTCTGCTGGCACTGTCTTAAAGTGTTTTTTTTTTTCTTTGCTGCTGATCCAGAACTCATTAGTCCTCAATTTAAGCTCGTTAAGTGGCATAAGACTAGAGAGCAGGGAATATTTTTGGTGCAATACCTTTTTATTAATAGTTGCCTGAGTTCTGTCAGAGTCACATTGTGCAGAGCTGAGCCTTGATGTGTGTTCTGAATGCCTGGAAAGGATCCAGCACTGTGGTGGGAGAGAATCGTGCTGCTTCCCAGCGTGGGGAAAGAATTCAGCTCCTCCAGTGGGTCCCACTTTTCTCCCCCCCACTCCACCACCACCACTTTGTTTCTTGGGTTTGCCAAGGTTTCTTCTGCTCTGAGCACAGCAACTTGGATGTTTAGACAGAAGCATTTTAGCATGGGCAGATTGGTGTGATCCAAAGGAAGTTGTTCTGCTGCTGATGTTTAAACACTTCATTTCCCTTGGAGCCTGAAACTGTTTTGTAATGGAAACAAAAGAGGAAACAAAACAGCCCAGCCTGTGCCTGAGATTCACAGAATGGGTTGGGTTGGAAGGGACCTTAAAGATCATCTGGTTCCAACCTCCCCCCAACCCCTGCCATGGTCAGGGGCAGCTTCCAGTAGAAGTGGGGCTCAGAGCAGTGCTGTGGGGCCTGCTGGCAGTGCTGTGGGGCCTGCTGGCAGTGCTGCCTCGCTGGAGGTCAGATGGTTC
This sequence comes from Ramphastos sulfuratus, assembly GCA_013399055.1. Taxonomy (NCBI): domain Eukaryota; kingdom Metazoa; phylum Chordata; class Aves; order Piciformes; family Ramphastidae; genus Ramphastos; species Ramphastos sulfuratus. Next base: position 2,259 of record WBNM01003415.1, read on the forward strand.
ACAGATTGCATTGGGTTGGAAGGGACCCTCAAAGCTCATCTTGTCCCAGGGACACCTNAAGAGAAAAGAGAATGAGAGAATTGCTTGAATTGGAAAAGCTCTCAAAGAGCAAGTCCAAGCTTCAACCCAACCTTCACCATGGCCACTAAACTGTGGGCCCAGGTGGCATGGCCACACCTTTCTGGCAACACCTCCAGGCATGGGGACTCCACCATCTCCTTGGGCAGCCTCTGCCAATCCCTGTCCACTGGCAGCAAGGAAAATTTTCCTCCTCTCCAACCTATCCCTCCCCTGGCACAATTTCAGGCCTTTTCCTCTCCTATCATCTGATCCTAGGGAGAAGAGACCAACCCCACCTCCCTGCACTCTTTTTTTGTAGAGAGCAATGAGGTCTCTCCTCAGCCTCTTTTCCTTCAGACTCAACACCCCCAGCTCCCTCAGCTGCTCCTCCCCAGCCCTGTCCTCCAGACTCTTCCCCAGCTTCATTTTCCTGATTTGGTTTTCCTGAGCTGGTCTCTGCAACTGCACCTCTTTCCCAGAATGTGATAGGAGGGAGGGAGGGGCTGCAGAGGGACTATTTCTGCTCTCATACCCTGCTGCTGAGTTTCTCTTCCCCCTCTTGTCCTTCAGTGTGGCCACAGGAGGAGTACATCGTGGAGTACTCCCTGGAGTATGGCTTCCTGCGCCTGTCGCAGAGCACTCGGCAGCGCCTCAGCATCCCGGTGATGGTGGTGACCCTGGGTGAGTGTGAGGGAGGAAGGGTGGGAAGGGCCCTGCAGAGACACCTCCGCTGCTCCTTAGCTTGTGGAGACTCTTGGTGACAGCTGATGGCGCTCATTTTCCACCCAGCAGCCCTGGAGTAGGTCACACCTCTCCAAGAGGAGTGGTCTGAGGTGGTGGAGCCTGTTCCAGCCAGCCCTGAGGTTACCTCCAGCACAGCTTTCTGCCTCTGGGAGTGCTGAAGGTGGAGGCTGAACGTAGAGCAGCAGCAGCACAGAGTTAGAGCAGGAATCCTGCCTGTGTCAGGGATGGTGCTGAGGAGATCTGCCCTGGCTCAGCATCCCTGGTGCCCTTGTCAAGACAGGAAATGTTCTCCTGAAGCAGTGTCCTCTTCTGCTCCATTAAAACCTTCCTATGTCAGGAATGGAATCATAGAATGGAAGGGACCTCAAGGATCATCCAGTTCCAACTCCCTGCCATAGGCAGGGACACCTCCCACTAGCACAGGTCACTCAGGGCCTCATCCAGCCTGGTCCTGAACACCTGCAGGGAGGTTGTGGAGCACAGAAGCACCCAACGTGATCTTTGATCACGTTGGGTGCTTCTGTGCTCCACAACCTCCCTGGGCAACCTGTGCCAGTGTCTCACTAGAGACACTCAATAGTCTCAAACCTTCTCATGCCTGTGAAGTTGATGAGTCTGTAACAAGCTATCAGTGCAGTTGGGCTTAACCTTCATTAATTAGTTCATTAATTACAGTGATTCCATACAGGCAGTTTGCATCTTGACCATCTCTATCCTGACCTGGCTTTTCCAGTTCAGCTAAACAAATTCCTTCAGGATTATCCCAGGAATTTACTGGGAGATAGTTTGTGTTCATGCTTGGGTTTGGTTCAGTTCCCAGCTTCACAAGGTGGAGCTGAACATCCTAATGGAACTCAACATCCTTCATCAGTGCCTGGGCATGGGGAGGTGTTGGTGTGTCCTCTGCTGCAAGAGGGTGAGACACACACCCCAGCAGTGCCAGGCTGTGCTGACAGCTACAAAGTGCCAACCTAGCCCCTGAACCCCCCCAGAACTTGTTTCTCAGGGCTGATGGTTATGGGGAGCTGAAGGAGATTGTCCAAGCCCAGAAGGACAATTCCCTTCCTCTCTGTGCCACAGACAGCCCCAGAGGAGTCCCCAAGGCCTGGCTGGCATCAGCACAGCATGGTTGGATTTGTCAAGGTTGGGCATTTACCCACCCAGTCCTGCCCAGTTTAGTCTTGCTGCAGACACAGGCCTGGTGCCCACCTTGCCCTTTGGAGAAGGCCCTGAGCTTCCCCTGTCACCTCTGTGGCTCCAAGGACAAAGCATCTGAGTGGGTTTTTGTCTTCTCCTTAGATCCTACCAGGGATCAGTGCTTTGGGGACAGGTTCAGTCGCCTGTTGCTGGATGAGTTCCTGGGTTATGATGATATCCTGATGTCAAGTGTCAAAGCTTTAGCTGAAAATGAAGAAAACAAAGGTGAGGCTTGGAGTGAGGAGGAGTTGCTTTCAGCAGCAGCTGTGCAGAGCACAGAGTTGGGTTGGGTTTGTGGGGTTTTGTTTTTTTTCCTTCCTATGTGTGCATGAATATCATCTTCTGACTATTGATTAACCTCAGCACAGGGAACAGTTCCCTGCATTAATGGAGAGATGTTATTGGCAAGGACAAAACAAAGCCAGCAGCAGGGGAGGGGAGGCTGCAGTGATTGCTTCTCACCTCCTTGCACTGCATGACAAAAAGTGCTGCCCTGAGGAGGTGTTGCCATGGATCTGCTGCAGATCCTGGGCTTAGAAGCTGGGTCTTGGTCTGTGGAGTGAGTGCACTCAGCTCCTGGGCTGGTCGTGACTGTGGGGTGAGTGCCCTCAGCTCCCGGGCCGGTTGTGACTGTGGGGTGAGTGCGCTCAGCTCCCGGGCCGGTTGTGACTGTGGGGTGAGTGCGCTCAGCTCCCGGGCCGGTTGTGACTGTGGGGTGAGTGCGCTCAGCTCCCGGGCCGGTTGTGACTGTGGGGTGAGTGCGCTCAGCTCCCGGGCCGGTTGTGACTGTGGGGTGAGTGCGCTCAGCTCCCGGGCCGGTTGTGACTGTGGGGTGAGTGCGCTCAGCTCCCGGGCCGGTTGTGACTGTGGGGTGAGTGCGCTCAGCTCCCGGGCCGGTTGTGACTGTGGGGTGAGTGCGCTCAGCTCCCGGGCCGGTTGTGACTGTGGGGTGAGTGCACTCAGCTCCTGTGCTTGTTTCCTGCAGGCTTCCTTCGCAACGTGGTGTCAGGGGAGCACTATCGCTTCGTCAGCATGTGGATGGCCAGGACCTCCTATCTGGCAGCCTTTGTCATCATGGTCATATTTGTAAGTCAGGAGGAGCTGGGCACAGCCTGGATGCTGGGCCAGGTGCTGGTCAATATGTCCTTGATGGAACAGCACAGGGCTGAGCTCTTATCTGCTTTCACAGGGAAGCTGATAAGGAACAAGGTTCTGCTTTGTTGTGTTTTCAGTGTGGGTTCTTTCAAGTCCCAGCAGTCAGGCAGACAGGAACTGGAGTGGGGTGAAGTCATAGCTTTGTTGTCAGAAGAGAGCTGGGTGCTGGAGAGCCTCTCTCTGTGGTTACAACACAGCACAGGGTGCAGGAGTTTGTCCTCTTGAGACCTTTAAGAACAGGCCTCACTAATTGCCAGGAGAGATCAAGGCAGGACCTTTGTGAGTCCAGGTGATTACAGACAAGGGTTAGACAAGATCCCCACTGATAACTGAGCCTGTGTCACAGGCCTGGGTGTCTCCCTCCCTGTCTGACCTCCCGGGGCAGCTCCTTGTGCAGTGACACAGTGAGGGAGGAGGAAATGGGTGCTGGGTGGCTGCTGTGGGAGAGGTGTCAGGAGCCACAGACGGGCCAGGAAGAAACCTCAGTTCCAGCTCTGCTGCTGCTGTTTGGTTTGGCCCCTGCTCAAATATTCTGAGTTGGTCTCTTTACCAACTGCCTCTTTCACTGCAATAATACAAAGATTAATTGCTGTTTGGGAAGCTCTAATTGCTCTTTGGGAAATGGGTCTGCATGGCTCCAGCTGACAGCTGTGCTCAGCGTGCTGAGCAGCACTGCAGGCCCAGGCTTGCCTGGTCAGGCCTCTGCTGGGGCCTGAGTCACAAAGTGGCTCCCTAGACCCCTGGGCTCTAACCCTGGCTTCTCTTCTCCTCTTTCAGACCCTCTCTGTCTCCATGCTGTTGCGCTACTCCCACCACCAGATCTTTGTCTTCATTGGTAAGGATCCTCCTGAGGGCTTTGGGCTGTGCTGGGCACTGTGCCTGCTGCAGGACAGCACTGGAAGGAATTGTTTGGCTTGGAAAAGCCCTCTAAGGTCATGCAGTCCAACCAGCAACCCAACCCCACCATGGCCACTAAATCATGTCCCCAAGTGCCATGGCCACACATTTCTTCAGCACCCCCAGGCATGGGCACTCCACCACCTCCCTGGGCAGCCTCTGCCAGTCCCTGACCACTCTGGCAGAAAAGACATTTTGCCTCCTCTCCAAACTATCCCTGCCCTGGCACAATTTCAGGCCATTTCCTTTCCTTCTAACACCTGATCCTAGGTAGCAGAGCCCAACCCCCACCTCACTGCAGCCTCCTCTCAGGGAGCTGCAGAGAGCAATGAGGTCTCCCTCAGCCTCCTCTTCTCCATACTACTCCTCAGCTGCTCCTCCCCAGCTCCAGACCCTTCTCCAGCTTTGTTGCCCTTCTCTGAACCTGCTCCAGCCCTTCAGTGTCCTTGGAGTGAGGGACCCAAAACTGAACCCAGGATTCAAGCTGTGGCCTCACCAGTGCCCAGTACAGGGGGACAATCACTGCCCTGCTCCTGCTGGCCACACTCTTGCTGATCCAGGCCAGGATAGTGGTAGCCTTGTTGGCAACCTGGGCACACCCTGACTCACATTCAGCTGTCTGTCTGCCAGCACCCTCAGGTCCTTATCTGCTGGGCAATTTCCAACCACTCTATCCCAAGCCTGGAGCTTTGCCTGGGGTGGTTGTGCCCCAAGTGCAGGACCTGGCATGTCCTCTGTGCTTAGAAACCTCCTGTGTGTGGCTGGAACCCATCCCCCTGTGCCTCAGCAGCCAGAGCTGTTCTGTCTCTTGATGAATGTCAGGGACAGTGAGCTTGGGGGGTGGAGGAGCTTCACTGCACATGGCCCCATAGCCACTTTGTCTTTTCCTTCTGGCAGTTGACCTGCTGCAGATGCTGGAGATGAACATGACCATTGCCTTCCCTGCAGCTCCTCTCCTCACTGTCATCCTGGCTCTAGTGGGTAAGGATACTGCACATGGCTGCTGTGTGTGTGTGCAGCAGGTCCCCTTCTGGGAACTGTGGAAAGTGTCACTCCCTGCTCTGACCTGAGCCCATCACAAGGTGGAAGGCTCTGGAATGTGATGTCACAGTGAGCTGCATTGTCCCCTGGAAAAGCCTTTTGGAAATGGCAGAGGCTGAAGCTTTGTCCCTTCAGTTGGTTTCAGGTTCACCTCTCCTCTGGTGCACAATTTGAATGTAAAAACCAAGCAAATCCCCCCCCACACACACACACCAAAATCTGCATGGCCTGGAGCTGGCTGATCTGTGGCCCAGGAGCAGGCTGCAACCAGCAGCTGCTGTGTCTCTCAGAGTGAATTTCCCCTACCATGGTCTCTGCTGGGTGCTGCCAGCCTCAGCTCTGAGCCATGCCCCTTGGGCATCCATCTCTGTGCCCTGCAGCCTGCTGATGTCACACCTCCTGTGTCCCCTAGGTATGGAGGCCATCATGTCAGAGTTCTTCAATGACACCACCACTGCTTTCTACATCATCCTCATCGTGTGGCTGGCTGACCAGTACGATGCCATCTGCTGCCACACCAACACCAGCAAGAGGCACTGGCTCAGGTAGGAGCTGGTTGGGATCCTGTTGCTGTGTTTTCCTATTCTCTGCTGGGAGCTGGCTGCTCAGAGCCATGCCAGCCCTCACAAGCAGGAGAATTCCCCTCCTGGCAGCCTCTCTGTGTCCCCTTGTGAGCTGTCCTGTGCGTCACAGAGTCCAAAGCTCAGCTCTCGAGAGTCTCCTTCACCCTTTCTATGCCCTTCGTATCGCCCTGGGGAATATCTGCTCACAGCAAGGTTCTGGTGACCTGTCTGTGGGGTCTGCATCCCCCTGCCCAAAGTCCCCAGCTCAGGGCAGAGTCAGGAGGAGGAAGAGGCTCCTCTTTGTCCTGCCCATGGAGGTATCCTGATCTTCATGGCTTTTCTGCCCAGGTTCTTCTACCTGTACCACTTTGCCTTCTACGCTTACCACTACCGCTTCAACGGGCAGTACAGCAGCCTGGCCCTGGTCACCTCCTGGCTCTTCATCCAGGTGAGTGCTGCCACCAGCCCTGTTGGGCAGGTGCCATCGTGTGAGGTCAGTCTTAGACACCCTGCCTGCCCCAGAAGGGTTTTGTGGGTTCAGCCCTGGGTGCAGAGAGAAGCAAATCAGCTGCAGCTTGAGCTGTGTCAGGCTTCTCATCCAGCTGAGGTAGAGCAGAAGTCTTCCTTTGTAGGAGAGATGAAATGGTCCTGGGTTGGAGATAGACCAACAGGAAGAGGCTGTTGAACAGCAGGATTTGGTGGTCACTGGCACCAGTCCAGCCACACCACTGAGGTCATGGGAGGTGTCAGGGAGGGGTTTCTGTCCCATCTTTCCAGAAAGAATCCCTCTGAGCAGAGACTTAGGAAGGTCAGTGCAGTGAAGGTGTTGGCAAGACCAGCTCCAGGCTGATGTCCCCAACACAAACCTCTCAGAGATTCATAGATTCATGGAATGGGTTGGGTTGGAAGGGATCTCAAAGGTCCTCCAACTCCAACCCTGCCATGGGAGGGGACATCCACAACCCTCTCATCTGTCTCTGCCTGTTGACCTGCTGTAGAATGGAGATGGGAGCTGAGGATGGGCCTGAAATTGTGCCAAGAGAGAGTTAGAATGATGATTGCTGCAAGAGTGGTCAAGGGTTGGCACAGGCTGCCCAGGGAGATGGAGCCCCCATCCCTGGAGGTGGCTGTGGCACTTGGGGCCATGGTGGTGTTGGGTTAATCCTCTTAGAGCCCTTCCCAGCCCAAACGATTGCAGGGTTCTTGTTCTCAGCCCTTAGCAGGGCAGGGGGTGGCACTCTGGGGGCTGTCTTTAGAAGGAAGCTTTCAGAACTCACAGGGAAGGGACAAACATTCCCAGGCTCCCAGAAAACCTCCTGGCTGTGGAAGCAGCTAAGTCCTGCTGCTGCTGTCATTACAGCAAGAGGAGAGTGCAGCCTTCTGTGAGCCTGCCTGGGGCTGACTCCTTTCCCTTCCCCTTCTCCAGCACTCCATGATTTACTTCTTCCACCACTACGAGCTGCCAGCCATCCTCCAGCAGATCCGCATCCAGGAGATGCTGCTGCAGAACCAGCAGGTGGCCCAGGGCACCCAGACCACGCTCCAGGACAACCTCAACAACAACACCACTGCTGCCCCCATGGAGCTGGGCACCCGCCGGCCCCACCTGCCTGCCAGCCCCTCGGGGGACAGCGGGGGTGGTCCTGCTGCCCTCACCCCCAGCCAGGCCTCCAGCGTCATCGCCGCTGCCACCGCAGCAGCCTCGGTGGGGACTGACCTCAACTGGGTGGCTGAGACTGCTGCCATTGTCACTGAGGCCTCCTTCCTGTCTGACCTCAGCACCTCCCTGCTGGAGCCAAACGTGGTGCACGAAGCCGTGGCCAACGGCAGCCCTCAGGATGCTGCTGCTGCTGCCACCACCGGGCTGGTTGCTCGCATCAGGGTCAGCAGTGACCACGCAGAGACAGCCATGGGCTCCATCACCATCGAAGTCACCTCCACATCAGTGGTGGCTGCAGCAGATGTCCCCCCTGCTGCAGAGCCTGCCTCCCATGTCCCACTGCAGGGGGAGGGGGGTCCTGTCCCCAGCCTGTCCCTCCCCGCGCAGACTGAGGCTGCGGAGGGCTCTGACAGCAGGGCAAAGCCTGGGGGCAAGAACTGTGCTGCCCACAGCTGTGGGGCAGAGACCTCCCCAGGCTGCCTGGAGGACAGGGAGCAGGACAGGCGTTTGGGGCACACTCCTGGGGACAGAGGGGACAGCAGCCTGTGCCCAGCACCAGCGGAGAGCACTCCCAGCTCCAGACCTTGCTTGGAGCCAGACTCCAGGAGCCTGTCTTGAGTCCCCATTGCCATGGCTCTGGACTGCTGGGGAGGCACTGGGATTGTCTGTGACTGTTTCTCACTTCACCATCATCCTTAACCCATGGAGCCCTCAGAGCAGAGCAACTGGGACAGAGAAAAGCTGCTGCTGAGAACTCCCCTGGAAGAGCATGAGTGGGAGGGAGGCTGAGCTGGGAAGGGGGAGGGAGGTGGTGTTGGCTCTCTTGGCCTGTGAGACTCACCCCAGGCTGTGGCCTCCTTGCCCCAGCTTTTCCTCCCCCCAATTTTGACCCCCATCCATGTTCTTGTTGCAGTCCAGACACTGATCGCAGCCTGAGCTGGTCTGGGACAGGCCACCTGTGTCTGGCAGCTTTCTGGGTGAAGCAGCAGCTGTGTGTGACCAGGGGAGAGTGCTCTCAGGCTCCCTTGGGAGAGCCACAGAAGGCTGAGGAGACACCTGGTAAACTCCTCCTCCTCCATCCCTGCAGAGTGGGGGCTGGAGGGGACCTCTGGAGATCATCCAGTCCAACCCCCCTGCTACAACAGCTTTAGCCAGGGTGGGTTGGGCAGGATCATGTGCAGGGGGGAGGATGTTGGATCTCTCCAGAGGAAGGGAAGAGAAGCTTAAGACCTCTCCCAGACTCCAGACCTCCTCACCCCAGTGCAAAGCTGGGCAATAACCAAAGCAGAAACTGCAGCTCAGTCCTGGTTCTGTCCTTGGGCAATAGGTTTAGTGGATGGAAGCCACCTGAGGAGAGCTGCCTGTGGCTGGGCTGTGCTGCAGTGGGGTCCATCCTCATGCTGGTCAACTGCTGATGACCTCTGCCAGGGCTTGAAGCCTCTCAGATGTTTGTGACTGGCACAAAACAGGAGCTCCTGATCTGCAGTAACCTCTGGTGAGCACCACTCTGTAGATGTCCAGGGACACTGGGTTGAGGAGGGCAGCTCTGGCTCTGCACTGCTCTGCTTCTGGCAATGCCTCTGTGGGTGGTGGAGTTTTGCTTTTCAGTGCCTTGTCCCTCAGAGGGAGGTGTTTGAGAGCAGCCCCAGGAGAGGTCAGTGCCTCCCTGAGCTCTTGCATGAGGTTCCACAAAGAACCAAAACACTAAAGCTAAGACCTTTCAGCTGATTGATTTTTGCCCTTCCCCAGCAGCAGAGGTGGAGCTGGGAGCTGGCTGTGCCCAGCCTCACTGCCTGCAGCTGGCTGAGCCATGGGGCTGGGATGAGAAGTGAGAGGAGTGGGACTGGGCCTGGCTGCCCCCCAGGATGGGCTGGAAGGAGGATTGGTGCTTGTGGGCATTGTGGAGTGACAGGAGTGTGGTCATGGCCACGGGGCTGAGCTGAGAGAGGAGCTTGGGGGCAAAGTGCAGGGCTGGGAGGTGACCTTGGGGCTCTCAGCCCTTTTCTGGGGGGAGCTGGGTGGCAGTAGAAGTGTTCCAGGTTCCACCTCAGCGCCTGCAGCTCAGCAGCATCCTTTGCTCAGTGTCTCTTGTTGGGCTCTGCTCAGTGTTTTGCTGTCCATGGGGCACAGAGTGGCCCTGGCAGCACCCTGGGGACTTGGAGCCCTCTGCTTCACTTTTCTCTGCTTTTCCCACCCAGCTGCACCCCTCTTTATTTTTTCTTCCCTGGCTGAAGAAGCCCTGGGTGCTGCTTTGGGGCCTGGGGGGAGCTGCTTATGACCAGCAGGTTGATGCCTTTCCTGAGAAAGGCCAAGCAGCTCCCTCCTGCATCCAGCAAAGGGGGTCCTGGAGAGCCTGGAATGATGGTAGAGGGGGCAGGGGGAAGGGGGGGGNCAAGTCCCTCCCCAGCTCTCCTGTAGCCCCTTTCAGGTACTGAAAGGCTGCTCTGAGGTCTCCCTGAAGCCTTCTCCAGGCTAAACTCTCAACTCTCCCAACCTGTCCCCATAGTGGAGGTTCTCCAGTCCAACACTGGGGAAGTGGTGGCAGGGCACAAGGCCCTGCCCTGGCTGTGCTCACTGCTGTGTCACATCCTCTGGAAGGCTGCAGGAGGGGAGGTGCAGCCTGCTCCTTTTACAGCCCTTCAGTCACTCACAGCTGGACTCTGGTGTCACCATGAGCCAGGCTGAGGGGACCATACTGAGCCTGCAGCTTCTCCCTCTCTGGAGATCTCAAAACCTGCCTGCCTGTGTGATCTGTGGGGCAGGGGGGGGTTGGACTGGATGAGCTGCAGAGGTCCCTTCCAGCCCCTAACTTTCTGTGATTCTCCCTCAATGTGTGCTGAGAAAGGGGCTGGTGGCATCCATCTCCCACCCCCTGCCTGAGGAAGACTCCGTTGCTGGTTTGAGGGGGCTCTGGAGCTGGCTCTGCCTGTCCTGTCGGTGCCTGCAGAGGAGGCAGGGGAAGGCTCTGCCTGGCCCCAAGCCTTGCTGGGTTTAGAGACACAAAAGCAGCCTCCGGTTTTCACTTGATTTGATTTTTTTTTTTTTTTTCCTCCACCGTCTTTATTTACAGAGGTTAAAAACAGCCTGGCTGAAGCATCTGCCAGCAGAGGTGCTGCAGGGGGTCCTGCTTCTGCCCCTCACCTCACCCTGCTGCCTTCCCCGACCCAACCTCCCCTCTTGGGGCTGTGCTTCCAACCCCCAGCGCCAGGGAGGAGATGGGAGAGAGCACAAAGCCCTGGAGCTGGGCGAGGGCAGCAGCCCCAGGGCATCCCCTTCCACCCTGCCACCCCGGGGCCCTTCTTCCATCCATCCTCCATCTCCTCGCTCCTGCTCTGGCCAGGGGAGCTGGCGGTGGCCACCCTGCCCGGCTGGGGGTGTTTTGGGGGCTGCCTGCCTCCCCCCCTCCCCCCGCCGCCCCGTGTGTCACCTCTCCTGGGGCTGCTCCGTGGCCGACGGGACGGGCAGTGCCCGGGAGCTCTTCACCGTGCCCAGCACGGCCACCAACTCGCTCTTCCTCACCAGGGCTGCCCGCAGCTGGTCCCGCATCTCCTGGATCTTCTCCTCCAGCTCCTGCAGCTCGCTCTCCCCAGCCTCCCTGTCCAGGGGCTGCAGCAGCTGCCCATTGCCGGGGTGCTGCGGGGAGCCCTCGCCCTCGGGGGGGGCTTTGTCCAGCTGGAAGCGCACCCTGCGAGCCTCCCTCCGCAGCGTGCCCCAGCGCTGCCCTGCCGCGGGCATCTGCCTCGGCTGCGGCTTGCACCTTTTGGGGGAGGGGGAGAAAGGGTTGAGGTGGGAGGCGGTTGCTGGGAGGTCCTTCCCTGGCACCCTGGCTTGGACAGGTACCCACAGGGAGGAGGAGGAGGAGGGGAGCAGGGCAGGCTCCAGCCATGGCCATACCTCTGCTCCAAGCTCAGCTGTTGGCTTTTCTGCTCCTCCGTGCCCATGTTCAGAGCTCGATGGATTTTCTGTGGGGCAGAGTGAGATGGATGGGCAATGGGTTGGGGGTTCAGTGTGGGGTGATGGGCCAGGGCCAGAGGAGGAGGAGGAGGACAGAGCTTGTGCAAGGGAAGAATCATCACAGAATCCTAGAGTGGGAGGGGTTGGAAGGGACCTCCAGAGATCATCCAGTCCAACCCCCCCCGCCAAAGTAGCATCACCCAGGGCAGGGCACACAGGAACACATCCAGATGGGGCTTGGAAGGCTTCAGAGAAGGAGACTCCACAGCCTCTCTGGGCAGTCTGCTCCAGGCCTCCAGCACCCTCACACCAAAGGAGTTTCTCCTCATGATGAGGTGGAACCTCCTGGGTGCCAGGTTTTAGCCATTGTTCCTTGTCCTATCACTGGGCACCACCAGACAGAGCCTGGCACCTTCATCCTGGCACCCACCCCTCAGATATTTACAAGCATTGCTCAGATCCCCTCTCAGCTTTCTCTCCACACTAACCAGCCCCAGGACTCTCAGCCTTTCTTCACAGCAGAGATGTTCCAGACCCTTCATCATCCTCATAGGCCCTGCTGGACTCTCTCCAGCAGTTCCCTGTCCCTCCTGAACTGGGCAGCTCCAAACTGGGCACAGCATTCCAGGGCAGAGCAGAGAGAGAGAAGAACCTCCCCAGCCCTGCTGGCCACACTTTCCTTGATGCACCCCAGGACACCATTGCCCTCTTGGCCACAGGGGCACATTCCTGTCCCACGGAGAGCTTCCTGCCCACCAGGGCTCCAAGCTCTTCTCCATGGAGCTGCTTTCCAGCAGGACAACCTCTAACCTGTACTGGTGCCTGGAGTTGTCCCTCCCTACTCTACACTTGTCCTTAGTGCCAGACCTTCCAGGGCCCCACTAGCCCCAAGCCAAGGGCCTGGCTGCCCTCACCTCAGTGACAGCAAAGACCCTCTTGCCACAGGGCACCATCTTGTACCACTTGTCATGCAGGAGGTCGATGAAGCCAGAGGATTTGTAGCTGCTGATGAACTCGGAGATGTTGGAGGTCAGCGGAGAGTTCTGCGGCAGGCCAATGCCATAGCCTGGGGAGAAGCAGCAGTGCTGAGAGGGCACCGAGTGGGCACCCTGCCCACCCTGCATTGCTGTGGGCAGGCACAGCCCCAGCACACACACATAGAGTCCTGTGCCCCCCTCCCTGAACAGCCTCCTGCTCCCCAGACCTTCGATGGCAAAAGGTTTGCCCACGGTCAGCAGTTTGCAGTCGGAGTCGATGGAGACTTCGTAGTCCAGCAGGGACTTGTCCATGATGAAGGCGTTGAGCTTGGGGGGCTCTGTCCTGCACCAATGCAGAGGAACCCTCAGGAAGGGAACTGCTTCCAGGGTGTGTCCCCCACCCCAGAATCACAGAGTGTCAGGGGCTGGAAGGGACCTCCAAAGCTCAGCCAGTCCAACCCCCTCTGCCAGAGCAGGAGCACCCAGAGCAGATCCCACAGGAGCACATCCAGGTGAGGTTTGAATCTCTCCAGAGAGGGAGACTCCACAACCCCCCTGGGCAGCCTGTGCCAGGCTTCTGTCACCCTCACAGAGAAAAAAATCCTCCTCCTGTTTAAATGGAACTTCCTATGCCTCAGCTTGCACCCAGTGCCCCTTGGCCTGGCACTGGGCATCACCCAGCAGAGCCTGGCTCCAGCCTCCTGGCACCCACCCTGCACGTATTGATAACCATTGCTGAGGTCACCTCTCAGGCTCCTCCTCCCCAAGCTCCCAGCCCCAGCTTCCTCAGGCTCTCCTCCTACCAGAGCTGTTCCATTCCCTTCAGCATCTTTGTGGCTCTGTGCTGGACTCTCTCAAGCAGTTCTATCTCCCTCTTGAACTGGGGGGCCCAGAATCTACTACCCCTCCCTAGGGCTGGGGGACATGAGGTGCACAGACTGCAGGCACCACAGAATCATTAAGGTTGGAAAAGCTTTCTGAGACCATCCAGTCCAAGCAGCAACCCAGCACCACCATGGCCACTAAACTCTGTCCCCAAGTGTCATGGCCACACCTTTCCTCAACACTTCCAGGGATGAGGACTCCACCACTTCCCTGGACAACCTGTTCCAGACCCTGAACACTCTTGAAGCAAAGAAATTTTTCCTCATCTCCAACCTAACTCTCCCTTGGCACAGCTTAGTCCTATTCTGTGTCCAGTTCTGGGCCCCTCAATTCAAGAGAGATGTTGAGGTGTTGGAAGGTGCCCAGAGAAGGGCAGCAAGGCTGGGGAGGGGCCTGGAGGAGAGGCTGAGGGAGCTGGGGGTGTGCAGGCTGCAGAAGAGGAGGCTCAGGGCAGACCTCATTGCTCTCTGCAGCTACCTGAAGGGAGGTTGTAGCCAGCTGGGGTTGGGCTCTGCTGCCAGGCACCCAGGGACAGAACGAGAGGGCACAGCCTCAAGCTGTGCCAGGGGAGGTCTAGGTTGGATGTTAGGAAGAAGTTGTTGACAGGGAGAGTGATTGGCATTGGAATGGGCTGCCCAGGGAGGTGGTGGAGTGCCCATCCCTGGAGGTGTCCAAGACAAGCCTGGATGGGGCACTTGGTGCCATGGTCTGGTTGGTTGGGTAGGGCTGGGGGATAGGTTGGGCTGGCTGAGCTTGGAGCTCTCTGCCAACCTGCCTGATTCTGTGATTTCCTCTCAGCCTATCCCTGGTTACAGGGGAGGGCTAAAAGGAGGTGTTCCTGCCCGCCCTCACTTGAGCATGGTGACGCCAGCAGGGGTGGTGGGGACGCTGTCGCGCCTCATGTACTCATGCATCTCAGGGAAGCTCTTCTTGATGTACTCCTCGGCGCTGCTCTCCCAGACGGTGCCGAAGCGGAAGCCCTGCGAGGGGTGATGCAGCTGGAAGGAGGCAGCTCAGCATCAGTCCCCCCCTGGCCCAGGCGGGAGTAGCCCCCAGCTCCCTGGGGATGTGTCCCCGAGGACACACAGCCCCAGGGGAGGGTCTGACCAGCCCATGGGGGGGTATCCGGCAAAGAGAGCCCTAAAAGGCAGCCTCAGTCTGACCCCAGACCACTTCTCCCTTGCCCTGGAGCTGAGTTCAGGATTAAAAGCCAGGGTGGGGGCCACACAAAGCTTCCCAGGGGTCCTGGGAACACCCCCAGGACCTTGGGCAGGTGCTGTGCTGCAGGACCAGGGCTGGGAACCCCTTTCTCCACTGATCCCAGGCACAGAGCAAGGAGGCCAGACCCCAGTCAGCCTTTTCCCTGGACTTCTGAGCTGTCTCACCCCTCCGAAACAGCCCAGACACACTCCTACCTTTGGGTCATGGATGCCAGAGAGCTCCTCAAAGGTCTTGTCCCCCACCATGACGGCAGCAAGGTTGGCTGTGTAGCTGGAGAGCACCAGGAGGCAGAAGATGGCCCAGAGGTTCATCAGGAAGCGACCAGTGCAGCACTTGGGCGTCTTGCTGGACACGGTGCGCCCGAAGAGGATGGCATAGCAGAGGTTGAGGGCCGAGGAGTAGGAGAAGATCTTCATGCGGTTGCGGCCGTGGGGGGTCATGCCATAGGGGCTCTTCCACTCGTAGAGGGTGAGGAAGAGAGCTGTCATGTGCAGGGCCACGAAGATGCCCACCCACATGGTCCAGTGCAAGGGCCACATGAAGGCCCCGATGGGCGACGCCGTGTCCTTTGTCCTCACCAGGATGCCCAGGCTGGTGGAGAAGAAGGGGCTGGTGAAGTCGATGACCTTGCTGCGAGCAGAGTTGATGCTGAAGGAGGTGACAGCCATGTGGGCTGCACCACTCAGCAGGTCCCCTACCAGCCCTGTCCAGCGCCCGTTCTTCCAGGCCCCGTATTTCCCATCGCCCACGATGTAGAGCTCAAAGTCAAAGGGCATGTCCTCGGCCAGCTTCTCCAGCAGGTCGATGCAGTACCCATAGCAGCACTTCTTGTATGCCCTTGGCACTGAGCCGTTGTCTGCGCCCAGCTCCTCAAAGAGGGCATCCAGCACAGCCGAGTCATTGGTGCCAGGGTCCAGGCAGAGCTGCCCAGCTGGGCAACTCCCATCCTCATCCACCTCCCTGGTGAAGACAAAGGGATGCTCCACCAGCGTCACCACCCGCAGCCTGGCACGGGCCCCTTCGGCCCCCTCGCCGGGGCTCTGCCGTTGGCGGTGGCTCTGCCAGGTGCCCTCCTCCAGTTCCAGCTTGCCGTGCCACCAGGTGCCCACCGTCACCCAGGTGGGGTCCCCCCGCGAGTCCCTCCGCAGGCTCCAGATGCGGAACTGCTGCTCCGGGCGCACCAGGGTCGAGTTCTCCACACGCACAGGCCCTGTGCGGCCGTGGAAGGAGGTGTTGGCCAGGAACCTGGCAGGGAGGGGGAGAGTGTCACAGCTCTGAGGCTGTGCCCAGCAGGACCCAGGGAAGGGGCTTGGAGCCGGGATGGGCATAGGCACGGGCACAGAGCAGCAGCAGCAGCATCCACCGGCGTTGCCCCGCAGCTCACTGTGCTGGCAGGGCCAGGAGTGATTAATATTTATAGAGCAGAAGTGCTCGGGCAGAGCGCAGGAGATCTGAAGTGACAGATCTCCCCCTGCGCAGTTGGCACAAACCACGTCCCAGGGAGGGCAGTGAGGACCGGGGGCAGAGCTGAGCCTTACGGCAGCGCCTACACACACCAGGGACCACGTCAGGCTCTGCACGTTGAGCCCTGAGCTCCTCAGCTCTGCCCTTACCGCAGGACTGGGGCACAGCTCTTTCCCTCATGCATCCCAATGCAATGGAGCTGGGCTGGGGGGGGGGAAGTGGCACCCAGAGAGCCTCACTTACCGGGAGAGGAAGAGCCCTGAGGACTCGCTGCCCGCCCGGTGCCTGTCGTTGCAGTTCACCGTGGTCTGCAGGAGGGCCGGGTCAGGGCGGACGCGGGCAGCTCTGGCAATGGCCTGGGACACCAATCCCACCATGTCCTGGATGAAGAGCTCCAGCGGGGGTCGGTTGACCTCCCCGTAGGCCAGGAGCCCCAGGGGCAGTCCTTCAGTCTGCAGCTCGCTGGCACTGAGCGGGGAGCCCAGCATCCAGTGGAAGTCCTGCGGGAGCAGCCGCAGCTCCTCGGCTGCGCGGAAGATGAGCCGAACCCGCCGCAGGTCACAGCCGAGCACCAGCACGGGGCTGGAGAGGGTCCTGAAGCGCTCCCCGTGCTGCCGGAGGTAGTGAGTGGCCCCGGGCTCGTCCAGGTTGCCGAGGTCCAGGATGGTGCGGAGGAAGAGCTGGGAGCGGTGTGCCCAGAGGTCGAGGAAGACAGAGACATCCCAGGGGTGGCAGAGCACCAGGTTGGTCTCCTGCCAGTCGCTGGCTTGCAGGATGCTCACCAGCACGTCCACCAGTGTCCCCAGTGAGCTCTGCCGGTCCATGTGGAAGTGGAAAGGGCTCTGCCGATACATGGGGGTTGTGGCTGTGCCCCTGCCCTGCTCCTGCCCGTGGGAAGAGCCCGGAGGCAGCAGCAGGCAGGGTCCCACTACCTGCCCACTCCTTGCCCTGGCACAGTCCGGGGAGATGATTCCCTCCCCCACACACCCCCCCCAACAGCAGCTGTGCAACCCACCCATGAGCCAGAGGGCGATGCTCAGGTGCTGAAGGGAGAGCCCTAGGGAGGAGGGCCCCGAGGGACCCCCCTCGGCTGGGTGGGTGCAAAGGCTGGTGAGCACCCGAGGATCCCCCTACCCACCCACACAAAGGTGTCCTCTGCTGCCAGTCAGGCACTGCCCAGCTCCCCGCAGCCGACGCGCTCCAAGGACACGCTGCCCGCCAGGCAGCAGATGAGCAGGCATGGAGGTGACGCAGCCTGTGCACCGCATGCTCGGGCATCCCTGGGGACAGGCTGGTGGGACAGGGACTGGCACGGTCCTGCCATGTGCCAGGAGGGGAGTCACCTCTGCCCAGGCGCAGCCCGGGGTCAGCACACACATGGAGGGGCCCAGGCGCGGTAGGGAGGTGACTTGTCCCCAGAAGGGACCAGCTGAGGGAAGGGAGAGAGACAAAACCAGCCCCAAGGACACAGGGCAGGGGCAGGAATTGGCCTGGCAGGTTTTGGGCTGCAGAATGAGGCACCAGCACGTGTGGGCATCACTGCTGGGACAGTGGGGCTGAACTGGGCAGCATGAGGGACTGCAGGGACCCAGCGCCAGGGCAGAGGTCTTCTGGGAACAGACTGAGGTTGGCATCATGGATGAGGACATATGAGGCTGCCAGAGGAGCTGGGGAAGTTGCCTTGGGCTGGAGCCGGGATGGAGCTGGGACTGAGCTAGGCAGAAGGCCAGGAGAGAGATGAGATGAGGGCTGGGATGGAGCCAGGATAGAGCTGGGATGGAGGCTGGGACAGAGCCAGGATGAGGCTGGAATGGGGACCAGGAGGAGGCTGGGATAGAGCTGTGATGGGGGCCAGGATAGAGCAAGGATAATGCCAGGATGGGGCCCAGGATTAGTGCTGAGATAGACCCAGAATAAGGAGGCGAGGACAGAGTCGGAATGGTAATAGGCGGTGGGATGGGAGCAGAATTGGAGCCTGGATGGAGCCAGGAGGAAGTTAGGATGCAGCGAGGATGAGGAGTGTCGGGACTGGAGCCGGGACTGGGCTTGGGATGGAGTCAGAAGAGAAGCTGGGACCAAGCCGGGAGGGGAAGCGGGAGGAGGACACCCGAAATTGAGCCAGGACTGGAGCCGAGACGGGAGCAAGGACGGAGAAGGGACGGAGTCGGCACGGCCAGCAGGGACGTGAGCAGGGACGAGAGCAGGGACGGAGCGCTGCGTCCCGCCGGTGCCGGTGCGATGCGCCCGGTGCGGGTCTTACCTGCGTTCGGAATGGCAGTGGCCCGCGGGTATTGAGGAGGCTGACGAAGGGGATCTGGAGGGCGGCGGCGAGGAAATCGATCTGGAGCAGCTCCCGCCGGGAGCGGGGCAGAGCCAGGACCGCGGCCACCCCGCGCCCCGCCAGCGCCCCGCAAAGCCACCGCGCCAGCGAGCCCGGGTCCCGCGTCGCCGGGCCGCCCGCCACCACCTCCAGGCTGACGTTTTGGGGGCCCCCACCGGGACCAGGACCCTCCTCCCCGGGGTTGCCCCCGGTGCCGGTAGCGGCGGCTCTGAGCAGCGCAGCACGGAGNTATCGGCCAGGACCGGGACCCTCCATCCCTTCTCGGCCTCAGAACCAGGGAGACCGGCTCCGTCCCGCGACTTGGGGAAGGGGCAATGGAGCAGCAGCAGCTCCGCAGCTTCCCTGGGTATGGGGCTGGGAGGAGGGGGGGGGGCGGGGGTTCACTCTCATCACTGATACCGAAAACTGAGACCCGAGCCGGGCCGGTGGCTCCTCGGTACCGGGAGCAGCACAAAGAGCAACTGCCAGGAACTGAAAAGCTTCGAAATTGATCAGAAAGGGAGAAAGGAGCCAAATTCCAGCTGGATCCAAAGAACCGAGCCCAGCAGGATTTAATGAGTCACAGCTAATGAATTGCCTGCTGGGATGGGCCCAGGGCACGGGAGGTAGCAGCAGAGAGACCCCCCACACCCCGAGCCAGGGCAGGGGACGTTTGTGTCCCCCTCTGCCGAAGCAGGATCCCGACCACGGGGGTCACCGAAAACTCCTTCCCCTGGGTGGGAGCTGGGAAGGGGCACAAAAGGCTCCTGGCATGAAACGTATCATTCCCCCACCCAGAGCTGGCACAGGAGGTGGTCGCGGGGGGGGTCCCATCCTCCTTCCAGCTCTCCCAAAGCACAGCATCTCAATGCCGATCCCACTGGGGGAACTGGGAGGGTGCGGGTTCGACAGGGCATAGGCTGCCACCGCCCGAGGGGAGCAGGTTTGGTAGGGCTCCCACTGCAGTGGGGACACTGCAGGCCTCCCCAAGCAGCCCCCCGGTGCCGCTGTCACCCCACGCACACTGCAGCCAGTTAAGGTTGATGGGAAGCATCGAGGAGGGAACTGGGGAGTGAGACCCACAGAACTGGGAGCCTGTTAGGGGGCTCAAGGTATTAAAGTGCTGTTTGACATTAACTGTGCCTAAGCCTGGTGCTTTAAAAGAGGAGCGAGAGGAGGGGGTGGTCTGTGCAAGGGGAGTGGCTGCAGTCCTCAGGATTCCCAGGATCATGATGCCAGGGTGAAAAGGGGATTCAGGGAAATTTCCTTCCACCCCCACTGCAATAAGGAGAGAGCCAGGAGGATCCAGGGGATTCCCCCTCCAGCCCCACGGGAAGAGGAAGGGATCCAGGGGATTCCCCCTCCAGCCCCACGGGAAGAGGAAGGGATCCAGGGGAGTCTCCTTCCAGCACCCTGGAGACAGGGAGGGACATGAGTGGGATCCATGGGACTATCACTTTCAGCTCCATGGGGAACANGGGGATTCCCCCTCCAGCCCCACGGGAAGAGGAAGGGATCCAGGGGAGTCTCCTTCCAGCACCCTGGAGACAGGGAGGGACATGAGTGGGATCCATGGGACTATCACTTTCAGCTCCATGGGGAACACAGAGGGACCCAGGGGGAGTCAAAGGTGACTCGAGCAGGGCGGCTCAGGGGGATGGGACTTACAGGCAAACCCTCAAGCATCTTTTCACTATAAAAAACAAATCTTTATGTAAAAAATAAACCTAAACAAACCCCACACCGCCCTCCGCCATGCTCGTGACAATACAAAAGGCCAAGTCCCCAGAACACCCTGAAAACGAAGCAGTTGGATCTAAATAGAAATTGTCACCTCAGGAGATTGGAAATAGCACCTTGCTGCCCCCCTCCCCCACACACCCCTCCCTCAGAAGTCAGCCCCATGCCCCAAACCCACCACCCACACTGAGCCCAGGGACCTCTCCCCCCTGCAGCCCCCTGCTTACTGGATCAGAGGGGTGGGATGGACAGGAGTGGGAATCTCCTCCCTCTTCAGCCTTGGCACCCCAGGAATCCCCCCTGCCTGTCCCCAGGAGCTGCTCAGCCCCCACTGTGCCAAGAGCAGAACCAGCCCCCAGCAGGATCCTGGTTGCCAGGGGTCCGAGCAGCATTCTCAGGGTGGGATGGGTGGAAGGTGGTCTCCAAAATCCAATCTCAAGCCAGCATCAAGAGATAAAAAAAAAACCCCAAACCCAAACCCACTTTTCTGTCTGCACTGCAGGGTCAAGTAACGAAAAGAAACATCAAAGGAGCAGGGGAAGAGATGGGGAAAGGTCCTGAGCCCCTCCCTGGGTGCCGGCAGCGCTGCTCCTGCCGCCGCCGCTCCCAGCCTGCCCCACTGGGCACCGAGCGGCCACTCGGGGTGCAAACGGTCCCTGTCTTGTCCCACCCGCGGCAGCCCCGCGGCCCCACTCGGGGTGCAAACGGTCCCTGTCTTGTCCCACCCGCGGCAGCCCCCACGCTGCTCTCAGTCCCGTGGCAGCGGGGGGACGCCGGCCCCAGCCACCGCGCCGAGGAGCGCTGGCGCCAAGGAGAGCCGGAGTCGGGCGTGGGCACGCCGTGCCCGAGGGCAGCTGAGATCTTCCCCCAGGAGCTGGGCAGGGAGTGGCAGAGGGGGTGTGAGGGCAGGGGGTGCCTCCTCATTTGGCTGGCTTGGTGATGATGCGGGCGGAGAAGTCGAAGAGGTTCTTGTTGATCTTGCGGAGGGTGCTGACCTCCTCCTCCAGCTCGCTCACCTGGATGGTCAGGTGCTCCTGGTCGCCCACCAGGTTCTGCAGGCAGGAGAAACACAACAGGAAAAGGTCAGGGATGTGGGTCTGGGGAGGCTGCTGCTGCTCCTCCCCCACCCCCAGCAGCAGGTAATTCCAAACGTTTTCACAGAATCACAGCAGCACCCAGGCTGGCACAGCCCCTCAGGGGCACCAAGCCCACCCTAGAGCCCTGCTCTGCAAGATTCACCTTCAACCATCTCCCCCTAAGCACCACATCCAAACCACCCTGAAACACAGCCAGGGTTGGGGACTTCACCACCTCCCTGGGCAGCTCATGCCAGTCCCTGACCACTCTCTCCCTGAAAAACTTCTTCCTAATGTCCAACCTAAACCTCCTCAGCCTCAGTTTGAGGCCATTCCTACTTTGTTCAGTCTCCAATTACCTGTGAGCAGAGCCCAGCAGCAGCCTCTCCGGTGTGTCACTTCAGGCCTTCTCTCCTCTCCAATTCCTCCTCAAACCACAGCCCCTCCTGCCTACACCACCAGCAGGTTCCAGGGCTCCTTCCTCCCCATCCCCAGCCTGGGTCAGCTGAAGAGGGGATGGGACAGAACAGGACATCTGTGTTTAAGGGTGGTTTGGATGTGGTGCTTAGGGATATGGTTTAAGGTGAATCTTGTAGAGTAGGGCTCTGGGTTGGACTTGGTGATCCTGAGGGGCTGTGCCAGCCTGGGTGTTGCTGTGATTCTGTGATGTGACCCTGCCCCCACCCCAGAGCAGGCCTCACCTTTTCCCTTGTGGAGTACATCTGTGAGTACATCTTCTCAGCCTTCTCCAGGTAGCTCTCCCCAGACTCCTGCAGGGACCAGACAGAAAGGATAGATTCAGATGATTCAGGAACCTCTCTCCCAGCACACCTTGGGCAGGGCTCCCCACTCAGAAAAAAAAAAAAAAAACCAACAAAACAAACAAACCCCAGCCTGAAGGGATGAAGCAGAAACTGAGCACACTCCAGCAGGCTACAGCCAGCCCTGCAGCACCAGCAGAGCCTGGCCAGAGCTTGCAGCCCCTTTCCAAACCAGAGGCTGTCACCTCCATGACACCAACCTCATCCATCAGCCACAGCAGGGCTGTCACCTGCCAGGGGACAGATGCTGACAGAGGAGGGAAGCTCTGGGACCACCAGCAGAGCAGCCAGGGGGTGGACCAACACAGCACCAACAGGGAGCAGTCTGATGGTGCAGGGTCCCCCACCCAGACAACAGGGCTGGGGGATAGAAGCAGTGGGGGGGGCATGCACACAGAGCAGCAGTGGCAGGGGGCCCACACACCAGCAGCAAGGGCGGGGGGGGCACACACCAGCAGCAAGGGCGGGGGGGGCACACACCAGCAGCAAGGGCGGGGGGAACAGCAGAGCCTGCAGCAGAGGGTTGGAAGGACAAATGGCTGCAGCAGGCAGGAGCGTGAGGGGAGCAGGAGCAGGCTGCACCGTGCCTGAGAAGGATGCTTGTGGGGAGGCCAAAGATGCTGTGCGTGGGGCAGGCAGGATCATGAGCAGGGCAGAGCTGCATTCACCTCCAAGAGCTACTTCCCCCAACCAGTGTGGTGATTCCAAAGGGACACACTCTGAGCCCCAGCTAGGGCTCTGCTCTGCTCCTCTTCCTCAGATGGGAGCAGCTGCGGGGAGGGAGAGCTGGGGGCAGCCCAGGAGCGGGGGGGGGGCAGAGCTGGGGGGCAGCCCGGGGCTGCTCAGCTGCCCCCCACCAGTCACTGAACTACAACCCTTCTGCTTCCGCTGGAGGGCAAAGGCTGCCCCCTCAGCCTCCCTCCCTGCCCAGCTGGGGGCGCAGTACCTGCTGGTGGAGGCCGAGGCGCAGCGTCACCCCCTCGCTGCCCTGCTCGTCGCTGCTCTCGGTGCCATGCAGGTGCCTGCTGAACTTGGGCAGAGGGACGCTGGGCTTCCCGTCAGGGTTGAACATGTTGGCTGGGGCCAGCACTATGAAGGCATTTGTCACCGGGCCTGGCATGGGACAGGAGGAGGGCACAGGTCAGCACTCCCTGGCTCCAGCAGTTTTCTTCCCCCCCACCTCCCTTCTTGCCTTGCCTGGCACTTTGGGCAGCCCCAAAGAACAGAGAGAGCACAGAGCTCCTCCAGCCTTCTTCCCCCAACTCCCCACCCCACCAAACCCCCATCCCCAGCAGCCTCTCTTGCCAGTGCTTGGCAGTGGGGAGCAGCAAAGGGGCAGGCAGGCAGCTGGGGGAGGAGCAGGGTGGGCCCAGGCACCCTCCGCAGCAGCAGGCAGCCAGCAGCTGTCTCCTGCAATGATCCATCACACACACTCTCGTTTGGCACAGCTAATGAGCACTTTAATTACTGCATTTACCCACACAGGCTGCTGCTTTCTGTCAGCAGCCTCCT
>WBNM01003419.1:4150-20038 GCA_013399055.1 Ramphastos sulfuratus
TTTTTTTTTTTTTTTTAATGGAACCAGCAACATCTAATTAGGTTTAAAATCTGAAGTTATGATAAATAGTGGATAAATGCAAAAGAAAAGGAAATCTTGGATGTACACAGATGTGCTCCTAGTGCAGCACGTGGAGCCCTGTGTGGAATAGGTGTAACAACACCAACAGCCAAAATGTTTCCTTGAGACTTGTAAAGTCAAATTAAGTTGGAAGGCTCCAAAGGGAAATCTCCTTGATGATTTGGAGGCAGACAGGAGGGTGGTACAGTACAAGCTTTCATGTGAACTGCTGAAAGCTGCTCAGTCCCAGTGGGCACTTTGCAGACCTCTGGCTATAAAACTACCCAGACTAAGAATCCTGTGAGGTTTGAATGTGGGGAGTGATCTGCATGAGGGATTTGATTTAGGTCACAAAAGTCAACTTAAGCCAGGTACAGGATTTGCCAGAGATTGAAATCATTGCTGGTCTCCCCTGGATGTCAGTGACAGCCATTTGTGCTGATAGTGTTAGAAGGATTAAATATCACTGTATCTAAGGAATTATTAGCTGAAATCAGAATGATGCCTTCCCCCCCCACCCGCNGGGGAAAGAATAAAAACATTTAATTGCTCAGGATTAGCAAAACAGGCAGCCTGTGCCCTGTCCAGGGTGAAATCCATTTAAAAGACTCTTTCTAGCGTAGCAGTTTTCCCATTTTTCCTTCTCTGAGTGTGTTTGTCTAAAAGCATTTTGATTAGCATTTGCCTTTCCAATTTGCTGGTAGTCTGAGGAATTTCCAATTCAAACTGGCATTGAGAGTGGACTGCTGCAAATGGGTGGCTCATATTCCAAAAAGCAGTTCAATACTTACTGCTTTGGATCCCTTAATTGCTGTGCTGCCTTTTTTTCATGTGCTTAAGGAACCTATCTCCAACAGAGATGAAATCATATGATTTTATTTTTCTTTTGCTGTTGCACTTGTGAAATACTTTGTAATAACCAGCATGTGACTGATCCAATTTAAAGAAAAGTTCATGTCCACTACACGCATCCAAACCTCTTCCTCCCTCAGCAAAATGAAGCCAAAGCAAATTGGCAGGGCTGGGAGAGGCAATGTGACTTTTTGCTTCTTGCATCACCCCCAGAACATAACCTCAAGTTAATTTTTTCTGAAACGTTGTTGCTACTGTTTTCAGGCTTATCTTCCCTTCTGCCAGAAACAGGCAGATTAATGAAGTTCAGCTTGTTGCAGTCCTTGAAGTGTTTTTTTTTTCTTCTGTGGAAAACAAAGGCATAAACATAACGAGGCTGTGCACTTCATCTGCTTACACCCAGAAATGTAGCAGTTTGGGTAACAGCAAAGAGCAGCAGCATTTAGAACCCACAACCTGTTGATTTGGAATAGCCACAGCAGCTGGAATTCTCCCTTGCTTGCAGCTGCCTATAGAGCAGGAACAAAGGAAATTGAAAAGCTTTCACACTGCTTCAAAGGACTAGAAAAGCATTTGTTGCTCAGTGCTGACCCTAGGAGAGCAAAGCCATCTGCGTGTGGCTGAGCCTTAGCCCTTTTCCAGCGTGGTGCCCGACTATTGTGCTTGGTACCTGTCCTATATTTAAACCATTCTGACTTTAGTCCAAGTTCCTGTTTCATTAGCCTCTGTTTATCCATATGTTCAATCTTAGCTGTCTCTTTTCTGTTTTCCCTTGGTTAAGCTGAAGTTGCATTTACCCACAAGATTGAAATGAGTCATTTGATGTCCTGAGAAAACAAATATAATTTTCCTGTGGTGAGAAAGCAGCCATGCTTTCATCTTGGCTTTCTTTATTCCATCTAAAGGAGAGAGAAAAGTTGAGATCAGGCTTTGCTTAACCTCCTTTTCCTTGCTCATGGCTGTAGTAACACTTGAGCCTGTTTTCTAATAAACACTTGCCCAGAGTCTCATGACTGAACAAGCAAACTCCATGACGGCAGCGGGGAGGAGTTCCCAGATTAGTCGGAAGGCTGCTCAGGAGCACGGCTGTCACATGCTGGCAAATGTGTCTGGCATCATGTGGTGGGGCGAGATGGCAGCAGTGTGCTGAGTCAGGGATTGTGTGGGATAGCAGGGCCCCCAGCCTGGCCAGCTCCCCGGCTGCAGCCCAGCAACAAGCGGCAGCCTCCCCACCGCAGCAGGGCAGCTGGCCACCGGCTGCGGAGCTCTGCCGCCGCTGGGCACTGTGCCGCTCGGCAGGGCCCCAGGGATGCACAGATCACATCGTTCTGACCTTGCAGATCGCAGCTTGGCAGCCGCTGACTCGCAGCTTGCTAGGCTGCGCAGCGAGACAAGCTGCAGTTTGCTAAAGGAGGGGAAGGGGGAAAGTGAGGTTTGGAAGGAGCAGCCTTGTGTTTGAAATCAGGAGAGATCTGACCTGCTGGATAGGAGCAAGCTTCTCTCAGAGCAGCTGGTCTCATCAGGTCTAATCATATGAAATGTCCACGGGACTCTGCAGAGCACATGTTTCCTGTTGAAGAATAAACACAAAAATAAATCAGAATTATTCTTTTTCCCAGGGTGCTGGCACAGCCATTGGGGAGCTGCCTCCATACTTCATGGCGAGGGCGGCTCGACTCTCTGGTGCTGAACCTGATGATGAGGAATACCAGGAATTTGAGGAGATGCTGGAACATGCACAGACTGCACAAGTAAGAACAGTGCAAAACAACAGAATTAATAAAACACAGAACAACTTAGATGGAGTAAATAACCATTGCAATGAAATGGGCCAAAAATCAGTCGGTGCGAGTTCACAAGGGACTTCCCAGGGGTGGAAATGGATCCTCTGCTGGGGAGAGATACCTCTGGTGATGGGAGGACAAGAATGCAGCTTGTTGAAGCACATAGAGTAGTGCAGCCCAAGTGAAATATTCCATTTATGTAGACTTCTAAGAACAGCACAATAAAGGCAGGGAGAAAGCAGGCAAGCAAACGAGTGACAGAGGAGGTGCTGCTCCATAATCATTGGTGTAGCTGCGTTGGAAGCCTCCCTGGATTTTCAGTCAGCTCATCCCCTTCAGATGACATTTGCCTGCCTTGCCACTAACACCCTCAGGGGCCAGTGCATGACCCATTCGTCAGCCTGAGGAAACATATTTTTCCTGATGTGAAAATGCAACCAAACTGCTCTGAATCCCTTTTTGTTGCCCTTATCAGGTATTCTCCTGACAGATTCAATGCTGCTTGTGTTAACAGCAGAGTTTGCAACCCATGCTGTATGTGTCAGGTATTATGGTAGGTCATCCTGTCCACTACTTTATTGATAGCCTTGGAAGAAACGAAACATTTTTCTCTTCAAACTGCTTGCCACTGAATTTCTTTTTGGTGTTTTTCCTTCTTATCCTGTTTTGTCTGCCACTAAGTTGAAGTGGGTCATAAGACTGCTATTAAAAAATCAGCAGATGCTATTTACCATGCACTGCTGTCTTCAGACTGTGCTGCCAGGGTATTTTCTTGATATAAATATATACTTTGCTTTTTTTTTTGTTTTTTTGTTTGTTTTTTGCTTTTGTTTTTTGTTGTTGTTTTTTTTTCTCCTCCTCCTCTTTGAAAAATGGATGAAGCTTTTCCGTGAAAGAAAGTGGTTTGTCTGGACACACTGAGTGCAATCTAGTAATTCTAACAGTAAACTCTGTGTTTTCAGAGAGCCTCCCTCTACTAGAAAGTTCCAAAGGGTTTTTCTGCTGTTACAAATAGTAAATTCTGTTTCTTTAAAGATGCAACAAGGTGGGAAGGAAAATAAAAAAAAGCAAACAACAAACCTAATTTCTTTACTCTGTCATCAGTCTTTGCTTTGCAAGCTAATTCCTAATTGTATAAAAATCAAGTGGTGGTAAAAAAAAAAGCCAACTACAAGCAGTTGAATACATGACTGGAGAGCTGAAATGTTATCTGTGTTTATTCTCCCAGCAAATTATATGCATGTACAGTTGTGGGAGCAGCCAGAGTTGGTTTCCAGAAGGCACAGTTAAGATTCTTGGGAAGAAAATTTTTGCTAGAGAGCATTTTCGTCAGGGCAGGCCAAAATTACAGGCAGCTGTATGGACTGCCCCCTCCTAATCAAATGGCATTGTGTAATTAATTAAGCAAAAGGATGGTGTTACTTACCAGTACTGTTGATTTTATTTTCTTGGCAGTTGAGTTTGGGTTGAAGTTTTGTTGTTTTGTGGATGGATGGCCAGGAAAGGAGTGGTGGGGGGAAGGAAAAAAAAAATTCTCTTGAAACTCCACTTGTGGTTTGGTTTCTATAAAACTCTTCTAACATGAGGCTTTGACAATCTGATTAAATTGTATTGCTCTCATAAAACTGACAGTTCCCTTTTTTTTCCATTTGCTAACACGATTTCCTTTTGGCTTGGGTGGTGTTTTTGCTGGATGGCTGTGGGAGACAGGCCTGCCTTTTCCTATCACCCTGAGTAAATCCCCAGCTTCAGCAGGGCTTATCACTGCTCACTCTGCAGTTGCCATTCACGAGCAGTCACGATGCCTATTTTTAAATTGCTCAATTACAATTCCTAGTGCTTGCATCAGCTTCTGCCACTCTCCCAAGCCGAAGCTTGCTGCTAAGGAGAGCAGGAGGGATGTGACAAAGTGTCTCATGCCGTGGAGACCACTGCAGATGTTTGACGTCAAGTGACAGGAGCCCTCTTCCAGCAGAAAGGTCTCTCTTCATCCTGCCTTTTTGAAAGGCATGAAAAAGGGTGTGTTAAGAGTTTGAAGAATAGCTTCCCCCCTCCACTTCTGCTGAGCTGCTCCATGCCTACGAGGCAAAGCCAAATGGCTTGACGTTTTTGCCTGCGTGTGTGTGGTGTTTAGAAGGCTTCTTGCTGCTCTTTCTCCCAAACAATGGTCGTTTGGAGAAACAGATGAGGATCTGCTATGGTGAGAATAGACCATGAATATAATATCCAGCCTGAAGGATCAGTTCAGGGGGAATGTGCTTGCTGGCTTGGCACTTTTAAAAAACAACAGTAAGAAAAGGAACCTAAAAGGATTAAACAGCATAAAGGTTTAGTGCCCCAGAGTTACACAGAGCGAAGAGGAATTTGCTTTAGAGAGTCTACTGCTGATGGATTTTCTGTCTCCTTGAGCTGGGAGCTAGGTTTGGAGAGAATTCATTAGCCAGCAGCCTGCCTTGTACTCCCCATTAGCATGCTTCAGAAAAAGCCCCTCGTGTTGGAGGAGCACTCAGCTTCTCCTTCTGTGTGTCCTCCCTGCCTGTGCGCCAGGGAGTGGATCCCAGTTACACAAAGGGAGCGTCAGAGCTGCTCTTGTTAACATGGAGTGGCTTTGCCCTGGAGAAGGAGTGTGGTTTACAAGCAGGGCTCTCTTCTCAGAGCTCCACACAATGCAGAGCTCAGCATGCTCTGGGAACAGAGCAGCTCCCTCTGATTCGTTAATATTTAAAGCAGGATTGAAGACTTAGGAGTGTTTGAAACAGTATCTCAGTTGCTGTTAACTCCCTTCCAGTTGAATTCCAGAGCAAAGGAGTTTTTTATCAGAGCTCCCTTTTTAGCCATGGGGAGTATCTCCAGTGTAGCCCTTCAAACCAACCTCTCAATTAGGGAAAGTGAATCTACTACTTACTGCTGGGGCAGCACATTGGTAATAACAGTGGAGGCATAATTTGTACAGTTTCATGTCTACACACACGTGTGCAGGGGCTCTTCTACCAGCTTCATAGCTGCTGGTTGCTGAGTGTTCTCATCCTTTCTCTGTCATGCTGAAGCTCAAAGCTGACAGAGGTTTCTGGTGAAAATGAAGCTTTTAATGCCAGCTTCCCTCAAGGTACTTGGTGGTGATGTGTGCTGCGTGGGCCCGTGCTGTATCATGGTAGTCCTTGCTAAGGGGAGAAAAAGTACTGATATCTCTGCTGAATATCTAATCCTTAATGACTCTAAGTGTTTGGATTCATTAAGTGGCATATTTTTAAGAACTAATGATTTACACATTGTGCTTCTGTGTAGGGTTGCTGCAGCCAAATTTCCATGTAAAAATATTTTCTAGTTGCCTATGTTACTATCAGCCACTGCTGTTTGTTTACTTTCTAAAGGGTATCCTGCCTCTGGAAGAATACAGACTTGCAGAAGGGTTAAATCCATAGAGGTGCAGCAGGACTGGTTTGTAAGTGATTTGAGTGCCATCTGCACACTGAATGTCAGTTGTTGCTGGGACCTGTTTTTGACTCCACTGAACCTTTACTGGTTGTGGTTTGTCTGGCCATCACATGACTTCTCTGAAAATTCCCCCTCCCCTCCATTTCCAGTAAACTGTTTGAACAGGAGTGACTCAGACTGAAACCAGCTTCCCTGTAACCACAGGGCTTGTTAAAGAATTTGTCAACGTGGACTCAAGAGGGTTTGTATTAAACTGAGCTGCAACTGCTTCGGTTTGCGTTGCGTCAGGAGTTCCACCAAATAGCTTCCTGCTCCCAGCGTCGGCTTCTTGTCTGCAAGGAGTTAAACTGATGAACTTTGGTGATAGTGACAGTTAGCCACATGTTAAACCCATCTTGCCAGCCTTTCTGAAAGGTCTGCTGCCTTCAGCTGGATTGCTTTCCCACATCTTCATGTGGGGTTTCTCTGTGCAGAAGCAGAACAAAGTAGGCTACCACACCCAGGCAGGGTTCCTTGGAGAGCCCAGCGCTGTGTTCTGACATGACACTGTGACTTAATTCGAGTGGAATGATTAGGTTCTACTAATAAGCAAAAATGTTACTTAATTAGCAGTGTAAAATCAGGTGGCCAAATTAAAAATTGATCTCTCCTGTGATTAAGCTAACAGCTACTATCTGATAAGTTCCTGCTTGAAAAGGATTCGCTGCCCGCTGGCTTGTTTAATCAAAGGGTTTTAAGGGCATTCAGTACAGGGAAAATAATAAGAAGTCAAAGCAGACCACAGGCAGGTTTTTACAAAGCAGTTATCATAAAAATGGAAGTGGTAGAGTCACACACAATAACTGGAAAACCTTGACTTCTGTTTTTTTTCCTTTTGGCTTTCCCAGAAATAACTTGTTTAAACCCAACATCAAATGCTCTTCAGAATTCCTCTCGCTCCGTCTTCCAGTTACTCCTTTCCTCATCAGCTTCCTCTCTTTATTAATTGTGCTGTACAAGAAAGGGATTGCTGGGGTTTGGTCTGGGCTGCCCGATGGGTGGCCACCAGGAGGCTTGTCTCCTCACACTGAAGTTCCATGCCTGCATTTGTTACTGTATGCAGGGGAGGGATCTTAGCTCTTTTATCTTGCCTCATCATTAAATGGAAATTCAAAACTAATCAACCTTTGAAACTTCACTTCAGAAACCTCCTTTGAGTGCTATTGCATGAGATCGAGGTGGCAACTGATAGTGAACTAAGAGTAAATTGTGGTGATTTGGGATTTTTTTTTTTTCCACTGACAATACAATAATGCAGTGATTAGGGCAAGGCACAGCTTAGTTTTAAATTGTTCTCCACACTCGATGAGTTGAGGAGCTTTGAAATGAGCCAGTGAAAGCTTTAACTAATGGAACTGGTTCTAGAGGACTTCCTGAGAAAAGAGGTAGCAAAGAGTTAATAAAGACAAAGGGGAGACAATAGGAGCTATGAGTAACAAATGTGTAAGCCACCTCCTTGCTGGGTTTCTCTGGACACTGGCAGGGGAACAGGGCAGTCTTGTGCCTGCATTGTTCTATTCATTTGCACACCTGCTTACAGATAAGGAAAAAACAGCAGTGAGGGTTACATTGCTGCTTGCTAATGGGGATCTGGAGATGACTTTTTCCACATTCTTCTTTGGAAGGCTCTTTGTGATAAAGTCTATTCCCTCAAACTTGCTTAGGCAGCCCCGTGTCACTTTAATGTTCGGTGTGCAAGTAGATAAATCAGAACTTACTGAGCCACCGAAGAAGTCTGGGTTGCTCTGCAGTATTTTCACTCAGGATATTAGCTCAGAGGAATATTTCTCAGTAGCAAATCTCTCCCTTTACAAGAGAGACAAACCTTTTCAGAAAGAATGTCACCAACTTCCCTGCAGTTGTGGTGAAGCAGTTAGCTGAGCTCTGCTGTAGGATTTGCATGCCCTGCTCTGTGTGCGTCAGGGACGCTCCACACAAGTTTCTAAGTGAACAGCTTGGTCTTAAATATTTGATATTTCACTTTCAGTATTATGAGAAAGACCAGTAAATGATCAAAAAGTTTGGGTCAGATAAGCTGCTTCCAAAATATTTTTTTTTTCCAAGGAGAGCCTTCAATAACTGCTAGAAATGAATGATGGTATCAGAGCAGGAAAATGTTACCTTCTTTTTTTTCCCCCCTGCTCCAGACACTGTTCAAATATCTGTGTTGTACAAGAGTCTGGTATGCAGACCACTTCTGAGCTGTCTGGGAACCTCTGCTACTTCCCAGGGAGAACAAGAGAGAGGTATGCTTAGCATTGCACATCTGCTGCCTCAGCTGGGTCTGTGTAAGAGCTTACTCACTTTTAGTCTACAAGTGATTGTTTTTTTTTTTCTGTGCATGGGTTTTCTTCCTGAACTTGTTTCCAAGTTCTCTGTGATGAACTTAGTGAATTGATTAATTTAATATTGTTGGGCTTTCTCAGTGCCCAGTGCCTTTGGTTCTGATTTGTAGATTGAAAAGGTTATCCAAAATTCTGCTTGCCTCCTTGATGATGGTGGCTAAAGCAAAGCAACAACTTCATTCCAGCAATCACGAGCCCTTCCTTACGACACCTGGATCTTAAACTGCCCTAAAATAGAACTGGATGAAAAAATAATAGACAACATCCTGGAACTGCTTGTCACATCACTGACTGGCTCAGCAGACCTGTGGCCACAGGAACTTAAGGGCAGTTGTAGCTTTGGGCCAGAGGAGCAGAGGCTGTGCAGCTGCAGTGGTGTTTTGGGCAGCCAGCACGTTGGGGGAGCCTGTGCCAACATATACTTTCAACTGTACAAGCAAAGGCTGCAGAGGTCAGGGGCTGATGTGTGGGAACCAGAGTGCTAGGATATTCTTTTACTTCATTCTTCTCTCTGTAGGTGGCTGCTAGTATCTCATTATGGGATCACAGAAAAATTCATCTCAGAAGGGACCTGAGGCAGTTGCCAGTCCAACCTTTTGCTGGGAGCGGTGTGGCCTGTGAGATAGCTCAGGTCCCTCGGGGCATTGTCAAGCCTGGTCTTGAAACCCTCTGAGCCTGGAGACTGCAGGAACCCTCTGGTTAATCTCTTCCAACACTGGGCTGTCCTAAGGGCCCTGCTGCTTCCCTGGCATGCAAACTGACAGCTCTCTTCCATCAAACAGATTGCAGAATCTGCTCTCTACCAGAGCTTCTCTAAGGTGTGAATAGAGAGTAGCTCTTTAGCAAGCCAAGGCAGAATCAATTTTATTTCTTGCTTTTGTGCACCAATATAAAAGTGTCAAGGGGAACATAGTGCTTCATGCCACTGCACAGACCTGAATTGAGGAGTAGGGGTGGCAGGGGATGTGCTTAAAAGGGCTGCTGCTCTCCAGGACAGATCTGATAAGGCTGAAAGGACATGCTCCTTCCTCTTCCTTCAGACTGTTTCCTTTAATTGTGTCTTATTCTTTACAAAATTTCTTTTTTCTTACAGTGTGAAGCAAAAGGACTTTTTTATGTAGGCATCTGAGAGCTTCAGTTCTAGCTGTGGAAAATTCTGGCACTAAGTTCAGGAATGCCTCCTAAGTCCAGCTCTGTAATGTGTGTTTGTTTGGGTAGGTCCCTTCCACACTTGAGCAAATGCTGTTGGGCTGTCGCAGCCTGAAATCTTGAAACTAAAACTCCTTATCATGAAAAAGCATTTTCTGTTTCCTCTCTCTCCCCTAGACACTGTGGGGAAAAGAAGGGGAAATAAAAAGTTCTTACCATGGTACAGGTGGGTTAATGAAATGAATACCCAGAAGTTCCTGATGCTCATAGTCTGCTTAATCTAGAGCTGGTTGCTTTCGTTCTTACTCGTGTTAATGAGAGGTCTTATTTACTATAGAATGGATCCATTACTTGGAAGTTTCCCATTTTTACCCCAAGGCAGATTAAAATTGATGGCCAGGGAGAGCAAAGCTTGCTGTTGGAGTGAGCACTTCACTCTATCATACTCTGCTCCTATGTAACTTGCAAAGGATTCAGCTCTTCACATGCCTCTAATTGTGGTTTCTTGCATCTGTCTCTTCTAGTGGTGCTTTTAAAAGCTGATTCTGAGGACGATAGGTTTGCTATAGCAAAACTTCCATTTTTCTGGCAGGAGAACTAACTGTAGTTACTCAGATGTCTGAGTTCACAGAGTCCCAAAGATGATCATCTTTCTGATGATCTTTGTGGATTGCAGCATCACCTCTTAGCACGCAACCAGCCTCAAGAATTCCAACACAAACAGATATGGAAACAAATCTGTGCATTTCCCTCAGCAGTCTGTGCTGAGTGTTCTTGTCCTGGGAAAGGCTGGGAGAAGTCACCTGTGGATTTGGTTTCTTGTTGACTTGGCATTGGAATGTAGTGCCTGCTATGTGCTCATCCTTCTCTACAGACATGCTGAATAGTGGTTTGAAATCTTACTAGCTCTGAGTCCTCAGAGCTCTGGCAGTCTGTGCAATGAGGCTTTCTAGGTGCTGCTCTCTCCTCTTCCCAGCAGTGCTTTGGTGAAGCCAGGAGCCCTGTGTCATTGCTGTCCAGTCCTCATATTGTACTTTCTCAAACTGTTCTGATTTTCAACATGGATGCATTTCCCCCCTGTAACTTCCCCATATGATTATTCCTTCTCCACAGTATAATGTCTCACAAAATGCAGACCTCTTGTGAAGTGAAATTTATTTCATTCCCAAGCTTAGAATTTGAGCTAGTGCTCTTTATCTGGAATATCTGTCCCGTGCCTGTTGTCTGTGAACACCTTTATTTTGACAAACTGAAGTGCTTGCCCAGATCTGCCACCTTCCCTTTGCTGCCTGCAGTGAAACTTGCAGACCCTTTGCAGCTTTGTCTTTTGGCAGCCCAGTGTGCAAGGCAGAGTCTTTCCTCTCCAGAGCTTTTAAGTGTGAAGTTTAACCCTCATCTCTCACACCCTCTCTTCTCCAGGCATCAGGAGAGAAATAGCCCTTTGTAGTTCACTCCTTAATTGCATTAAGCTGGTAATATTTTTGAAGGAGAAGTTCTTTTTGGAGAGGTCCTGGACCGCAACCCTTACCGTGCCTGTTTAGCTGCCGAGTCGCGGCAGCTGATGGAGTGGGAGATCTACACCACCACGAACCACTTCCACTCTATTCCTGCTTGCAACTTACTGGAACCTTACTCATGAGATCTGTTACCTTTGATGTCTTGCAGGAGAGGTATGAAATGGTTTCTTTGGTCACTGACTAATGAAGTATTTGCAGTGAGAGGCAATGACTGTCAACTGTATCTCCGTTCTCCTCATCCTAACTCCAGGTTACCACATTGATCATTAAGCATCATTGCTGATCTCCTGCTTCCTTGGCAGGATGTATGTTGTAACCTCTCAGCCTGCAGGTAGCTGTCTGACTTTTTAAAAAACTGCTCTTCTGCAGTTAATATTTTATTTCAATGAGTTAATAACTCTTCCCAGTCCTCTGAAATTCTACGACTCATTGCCTGACCACAAATGGTCATTCTCTCATAAGCTGTGTTTGATTCCATTGTGTTGTAATAGAAAGCCAGAAGAAATAAAATATTCTGCAGCTCATTTTTAACATAACTCAGATTTTTACATAAAAAGGAGCACTGTCTTTGTAGGCAGCTTTTTAAATCTGAAGGAATTTATCATTTTAATAATCTGAGATGGTAGCTTCATGCATTGTCTTCAGTCTTGGGGAAAAAAAATAATGTTCCCTGGATTATTATTTGGCTAATTAAACTTTGCTTCTAGTCAGGAGAAATTATAGCAATATTACAAATTTTGCTCAGATCTTGGGGAGTGGCTTTCCTCAGATCTTGGGGGGTGGCTTTGCTCAGATCTTGGAGCATTGTCCACTTTTCCCTCACATCCATGTTACCTTTTCATCAGTGTTAGTGTCCTCCTTATTTGTAGAGGGCCATCCAGGTGCACAATGCTCACTTCAAATCTCTCTCTTTTTTTTTTTTTCCCTTTTATGATTTTTTTTTTTTTTTAATGTTCACTCATGATTCTCTCCTTTACCAGAGTAATAAATCCTGCATAATCCCTCCCAAGCCTTCCAGAATCTGATTTGGAACTTCTTAAGGCTACCATCTGCCAGATAATTAATATCCTGCTCAAGCAGTTGCATTAATACTGGCATCACTGACAATTGGCAGTATTACCAATGTATTTGTAAATGTAGTTATAGCAAGCAAAAGGAAGAGTTGTGGCAGAAGGAAAGCTTTTCAGGGCCTCAAATCATTCAAACTCTGGATTAATCTTTCAGAGGCTGACAACTCTCCTCTCTGCAGCACTCAAGGAAGAGTTGGTTTGTCATAGGAAGTCATAGCTTGCTTGCTGCTGCTGGAAACTGATTGCAACTTCATGTTAGGAACTCAACTGTTTTATCACATAATGATTGCAGGTCCATCTGTGCAGTCTGTCAAGAAAAAAAAAAATCTTCTGTCAAAGTCTTAGGGGTTGGTTTTGGAAGGACTGTGGGATTCAATCCAGTGCTGGTAATTCAGAGCTCCTTGGTAACCATCAACCAGTTTCTTGCTTTGGATCCATCAACAGCCTTTGTTTTTTAGAGATGGAGAAAGAAGAGACTTCACTTAGAAATTGTGATGCCATTCTGTTTTCTGCTGATAAATCAGTGGTACAGAGGGAAAAGAGTAAAAATGGATTGGAATTTTACTTTTTAAATATTTCTTGAGCTTGTTAACTAAACCTATCATAGAATCAGTCAGGGTTGGAAGAGACCACAAGGATCAGCCAGTTCCAGCCCCCCTGCCATGCCAAGGGACACCTCACACTGGATCAGGCTGGCCAGAGCCTCACCCAGCCTGGCCTTAAACATCTCCAGGGATGAGGCTTCCAACAACAACCTGGGGAACCCCTTCCAGGCTCTCACCACCGTCATGGTGAAGAACTTCTTCCTAACATCCAGTCTGACTCTCCCCATTTCCAGCTTTGTTCCACCCCCCCCAGTCCTAAATCTAGAGAGATGTTCTGCACTCGAGTGCAGATGAACTTGTGCAGCTTACTTCACAGTGAAGGGAGAAAGAAGAAATAGAGAGTAGATTTAGACTGGGTGTTAGGAAGAAATTCATTCCAATGAGGGTGGTGAGACACAGGAACAGGTTACAAAGGAAGGTTGTGGATGCCCTCTCCCTGGCAAGTGCTCGAGGCCAGGGTGGATGAGACCCTGAGCAAGCTGGGCTAGAGGGAGATGTCCCAGGCCATGGCAGAGGGTTTGAAACTAGATGCTAAAGTCCCTTCCAACCCATTCTATGGATCTATGAAATTATGCATGAAAACAGAGAGGTGGGAGGAAGCCTAGTAGCTAGGACAAGACCATCCAGCCACTCTTTTAACAGGGATAAATGTTCCGTGTTCAGTTACACTCCAAGACATACCAGAATGCAGATTTAAAGGAGCAACATTGTGATAAATCTTACTTAGGTAATTTCTCTTTACCATCCCTTTAAGTTTGGGAGGTTTTTTTTTTTGCTTTTGCAACATAATAGTACTGAAAACCATCAATACAAAGTGCCATTTTCCTGAAGGCAGATAGGAAGCAAACTTCCTCCAGCTGCCAGCTGAGCCTTGTGAATCAGTGTTTCAGCACTGACCTTTTTGTGCCTCTTATTTCCATTCCAGTTCTTAAGATCTGATGATTAACCCAATGAAGTAATGTTTAATCATTTAACCTTCCTTTGCCTGGATTGTGGCAGCCACAGGAAATCTATTTCCAAACCAGAAAGACAAATCATCTTTGAAAGGAACATAGTGAGCTAAAGGATCCTAAAATGTCCTAGGGAGTGAATCATATTAGCTGAGAGTCGAGCCCAGTCTAGATACTTTAATTTTGGGGGAAAATGTT
The DNA here is from genome assembly GCA_013399055.1 of Ramphastos sulfuratus. NCBI lineage: Eukaryota > Metazoa > Chordata > Aves > Piciformes > Ramphastidae > Ramphastos > Ramphastos sulfuratus. The sequence continues at coordinate 18,155 of WBNM01003419.1, forward strand.
TTGCCTGTAAGTAGCTGAACTTTTATCTTTGTTTGCTTGTTTAATTTAATTTTATAAAGCTGTAGCTTCTGAAAGTTGTTTTGCTTTTATTTCAAATGCTTTTAAAAAAAAAAAAAAAAAAGATTGTTCCTTATGCAGGCTTTAAAACAGGGGGAAAAAAAATCTATTGTGAAATAGGTAAAAGTTGTGAAACTGGTGATTGTGTTCTCTGAGAAAGGAAACTTTTAAGGGTCTGAGATGGTTTTTAATAATAATAGTAATAATAACATTACTATAACAATATATATCCTTTATTCTCCTTTATTCTCCTTTATTCTCCTTTATTCTCCTTTATTCTCCTTTATTCTCCTTTATTCTCCTTTATTCTCCTTTATTCTCCTTTATTCTCCTTTATTCTCCTTTATTCTCCTTTATTCTCCTTTATTCTCCTTTATTCTCCTTTATTCTCCTTTATTCTCCTTTATTCTCCTTTATTCTCCTTTATTCTCCTTTATTCTCCTTTATTCTCCTTTATTCTCCTTTATTCTCCTTTATTCTCCTTTATTCTCCTTTATTCTCCTTTATTCTCCTTTATTCTCCTTTATTCTCCTTTATTCTCCTTTATTCTCCTTTATTCTCCTTTATTCTCCTTTATTCTCCTTTATTCTCCTTTATTCTCCTTTATTCTCCTTTATTCTCCTTTATTCTCCTTTATTCTCCTTTATTCTCCTTTATTCTCCTTTATTCTCCTTTATTCTCCTTTATTCTCCTTTATTCTCCTTTATTCTCCTTTATTCTCCTTTATTCTCCTTTATTCTCCTTTATTCTCCTTTATTCTCCTTTATTCTCCTTTATTCTCCTTTATTCTCCTTTATTCTCCTTTATTCTCCTTTATTCTCCTTTATTCTCCTTTATTCTCCTTTATTCTCCTTTATTCTCCTTTATTCTCCTTTATTCTCCTTTATTCTCCTTTATTCTCCTTTATTCTCCTTTATTCTCCTTTATTCTCCTTTATTCTCCTTTATTCTCCTTTATTCTCCTTTATTCTCCTTTATTCTCCTTTATTCTCCTTTATTCTCCTTTATTCTCCTTTATTCTCCTTTATTCTCCTTTATTCTCCTTTATTCTCCTTTATTCTCCTTTATTCTCCTTTATTCTCCTTTATTCTCCTTTATTCTCCTTTATTCTCCTTTATTCTCCTTTATTCTCCTTTATTCTCCTTTATTCTCCTTTATTCTCCTTTATTCTCCTTTATTCTCCTTTATNACTCTGTCCCCACTCCGTGCCCACTCTGTGCCCACTTACCCCAACGGTGGAGGTGCCAACCTGGAGGCCTCACCTGTATCCGATGTCATCCCAGCCGCGGGCATCCTGGTGGAAGCTCTGCATGGAGCGCATGGCACGGGCACAGCTGGTAAAGTTGGCACAGGGGGCACTGGGCTCGAAGGTGTGGTGGATGTAGACTGATGCCAAGGGGAGGGTCAGCAAGGTGGGGGTGCCCCTGTAGGGGCGGGCACCCCAGGTGCAGCGGGAGATGATGGCTGGGCACTCTGGCAGGAGGGCAGAGGTGGGTGAAGATGGCATCTCTGGAGGAGGGGGGCAGTTGGTGGTGCCCACCCCCAGGGGGTAGAGGATATGCCCAGCTTGGGGTGGGTTAAGGGTGGGTACACCCTTGGGGAGGGGCACCTGGTGGAGGGTTTTTGGGTGGGTGCCATGGTGGTGGGCATAGGGATGTGGTGGTGGGCATGGTGGTGGGCATGGTGGTGGGCATGGTGGTGGGCATCCAAGGGATATGGTGGTGGGCGTCTAGAGGGCATGGTGGTGGGCATGGTAGTGGGCATCTAGAGAGCATGGCTGTGGGCATCTAGAGGGCATGGTGATGGGCATTTAGTGGGCATGGTGGTG
>WBNM01003424.1:0-17613 GCA_013399055.1 Ramphastos sulfuratus
TTTTTTTTTTTTCTCCCTAAATTTTTTTTCCTTTATGGCTTATTTTAGTTGTTTGTAGAATCAGAATTTCAGGAAGGCTTTTTCCCTCTGTGCATTTGCACCAGATGAATGTTTGATGTGAAAAGCTTTCCATATCATCACCAAAAAAAAAAAAAAAAAAAAACCCCAAAAAAAAAACCCTTAAAATTTAAAATTTNAAAACACCCAAACAAACCAACTCTCTAAATTGTAGATTTTTTTTCCCCTCTTTTTTTTTTTTTGTTTCTCTTTGCATGGAAGATAAAAAGCAGCAAGAAAACTCCTCCGTTTCCCTTTCAACTAGACTGTGTTGCAGTACACAAGTTGCCATAATAGTAGAAACCAGTAAAATGTGGTAATAAAAAGACTTGAAGAAGAAATAATAATAATAATAAATAAAATCTCATCTTCTTCAGAGATAACCTGGAAGACCTTTGCATGTGGTTTAATCTCCAGCATAGCCTCATTTTCTTTTTTTTAGATTCTGTTGAGTCCTGTAAGCAGCTGTTCTGTTGTGGTAGGATTAAAAAAAAAAAAAAACAAACAAAAAAAAAAAAGTGCTGTGTTTTTTCAATGTTAATTGTTTTCAGACTTTGTTTTCTATGAAAATGATATGGAAACTTCTAGAGAAAAAGGGCAAAAACAAGGCAATTTGGTGCATCTGTACTGCAGAATTAAAGACGGCAAATAAGAGAGGTGTGAATAGATGTACAAATCAAGTTATGGTTTGAACACCTTTAATATTGCCTAATCCAATTGTTTTAGACTCTTTTTAGATGTAGGCAGCCATGAACAATCTTATTTTGAGCCACTTTAGAAAGAAAAGGGAAAACCCACACAAAAGTAAAAAAAAAACACAAAACCAAACCCAAGCTTTGTATTTTGTAAAACTTGCACTTAAAAATAACAAAACAAACAAAAACACCACACCAAAAGGGATTGCAAATAGTTTGTGTTGTGTTGGGGTTTTTTTTCTGACTAAGCAGTGGGATTTAAAGCCTCAGGGTTTGGGTTTGGCAGCTGAAATTGGAAGGTGAGCTGAACAAATCGAGGCTCCCAAGTGAACTCTTGCTAAGGTGGCTCACTGTAGGAAATGCTGTGCCTTCCCCTTTTCCGAGCACAAAGTGTTGCATGAACAACAGTTTGCTATAATAAAACCATACCAGATTAGCCACCACTTTAGCATCTCCTATCTACCTTTTTGTGGGGTTGTTGGGGTTTGTTTTTTTGGAGGTTTTGTTTTCTTTGGGTTTGTGTGGTTTGGATTTTTTTTTTTTTTTTTGGGCTTTTTTTTTTAAATCAACTTGGTAATTCTTGAGACACTGTAGAATGGATTAAAAAAAAAAAGATTATTTTGTGATCATAACTCTTTGTTGGACTCTATAGAGTATTTTTGCAGCATTCCTTTGTCATCAAATTAAAAAAAGAAAAACACCAAAAAAAAATTACGAAGTTTTAAAAGAACAGCAAAAGTAGAAGCAGAGAGAAACTAGCTTGTGAAATTTACCCGAGTAGAGTGCAGGCTAAGGGCTGTCTTGGGGAAATAAACATGGAAACTTGCAATGCTGCTGGCTTCTCTTGTGTCTTTGTGTGTGCAGCTTCCTGCAGGAGGTGCTGGGAAGAGTGGCGCTGAGCTTACAGACAGAGGTTGAGGCAGCCTGGGCGAGCCTGCAGATGAGACCCAGCTGAAAGGTGTGGTTGGTAAGGCTGAAGGATGGGATGGTGCCAGCCTGGGCAGGATGGAGAGCTGGGCTGAGGAGAACCTCGGGAGGTTCAGTAAGGCAAAGTGTGTGGCCCTGCAGCTAGGTGCGGGCAAAGCTCCATGTCAGTGCAGGCTGGGGGTGAGATTGAGAGCAGCCCTGCAGGGAAGGACTTGGGGGGGCTGGTGGGGGAGAATCACAGAACCTTAGAGGTTGGAAGGGATCTCCAGAGATCATCCAGTCCAACCCCCTGCCAAAGCAGGATCACTCAGGGCAGTCTGCATAGGAATGCATCCAGGCAGGTCTTGTGGAGTCGTCTTCTCTGGAGACTTTCAACCCTCCTGTGGCAGCCTGCTCCAGGGCTCTGTCACCCTCACTGTGAAGAAGTTTCTCCTCATGTTGAGCTGAAAGCTTCTCTGTCCCAGTTTGTATCCATTGCTCCTTGGCTTATTGCTTGCTGACCACCCAAAAGAGATTGGCCCCCTCCACTTGAAACCCAGCCCTCAAGATATTTGTACGTAAGAAACTGGACAGGAGCCAGCAATGGGCACATGCAGCCCAGAGGGCCAAGGGCAGCCTGGGCTGCATCCAAAGTAGCATGGCCAGAGATGGAGAGAGGGGGTCCTGCCCCTCTGCTCTGCTGAGACCTCACCTGCAGTGCTGTGTTCAGCTGTGAGGCTCCCAAGACAGGAAGGGCCTGCTAGAGGGAGTCCAGAGATGGTCAAGAGTGCTGGAGAACCTCCCCTGTGGGAACAGGCTGGCAGAGTTGAGGCTGTTCAGCTCCTGGGAGACTTTAGAGCTGCATTTCAATGCAGGAAGGCTGGGAAGGAGCTGTTTAGCAGGGCTCTATAACTCAGAAACTCTGCCTGCAGCCTTGCACCCGTTTTTAACTCTAGAGGTCTCTTCAGTGCTGTGTGTCACCAAATTGGTGACAGGAGCCCTAGTCAGGAAGCAGAGCACTCCTGCATCTGGATCAGATAGACTTTATGAAAGGAAACTTGGTAGCAGAAAATGTGTGAAGTTTACAAACCCTTCCCAATAGTCTAGTTTGAGCTCCTGCCAGAGAGCAACCCAGAGGGCAGACATGGAGAGAGTTAATACTGCTGCAATCCCCACTGAAAATGGACTGCAAACCTAAATCCCATCAAGTTCCCCATTCTTCTTTGCTTGTAGATCCCTTGAGGTGGAGGTGCTGTGCTTGTTCCCCTGGCCTGGTGTGCTCCAGAGCTGGAGGATTGCTTTTCTCAAGCCACCATTAAGATTGTCTTCTGTAAATATCATTGACATGCTTTTGACTACAGGCAAAGCACCACCAAAAGCTGCTGCTGTGGAAAACAGCTGTGGGAAACTTGGGATCCTGGTTGTTGGTAAATGCATGTCAGGAACTTCTTGAGACCCACTTGTCAGGGCTGGGCAGGCCACAGGATGAGTGCAGAGGCTCTCCAGGAAGCCCTCTGCCTTCCCCGAGGGAAGAGAAAGGGAAGAAGGGAGAGAGACTGATGGGTGGGAAAGAAACTGACCCAGCTGGGATGGAGAGAAGAACAATGCCATGGGATAGAGACACAGAGACACAAACACCTGAGGGCAAGGATGGCACCACTGGCACCACTGATGCTGGGGGCAGGCATTGGGCAAGTCTCAGCCTGCACTCAGCAGCAGATGGGAACCACATTCAAGAGCTGGATTGAGGAGCACAGGGATGGGGCTGGAAGGCAGAAGGGACAGAGTCCTCCTGGGACAGCAGCCAGGGAAGAGGAGGCTTGACCCTGGGGATCCCTCAGCTTGCTGTTGAAGATGCCATCCAGGGGCTGCAATCCCTTGCTGGGCACTTGAAGCTCACCTGTGCTGCCTGCTCCTCCCCACAGCTGCCCCCTCTGCCTTCCTGTCCCCCAAGGTGTGGCACAGCTGTGGCATTGCCCTTGGTGTACAGAGGAGCAAGTGCCAGGCAGAGCCTTTGTGCCCCCCAGCCCTTGGCAGGAGCTCTGCCATCAGCTTCTCCCTGCTAGCAGCAGCCTCTGGCTGTGCAAAGCTGCCCTGAGCTTGAGCAAGTGCCTGAGTGAGCAGAGCCTGAGCTGGGCAGTGCCAGCCCTGAGCAGAACTGGTACTGGCCCAGCTCAGAGCAGGATGTTGCACAACAGCAGCGCCATGGCAACTGCTCAGTGGTCAGACATGCTGTTGGCACCAGCAGGTCACGGCTTGAGGCAGGTAAGTTACTGCTATGTGTTGCTTCATCTTGAATTTCCAATTCATTCCTAGTCCAAGCAGGCTGAGTCTGAGGCCTGTGCTTCCTCCACGGGTGTTCTTTATGTTGTAAGCTGGGAGCCCCCTTGGTTCTGCCTCTTCTACTGCTATGTTGGTTTCGGGGGGTAGTAGAGTGGAGAGGATTGTAACAACTCTTAGCCCAGAACCAAAGCTGCTCCTGTGTTCTTCTGCCCCTTGCACTCTGTGGTTTCCTTCTGAGGTCTTCTCTGATGCTGCAGTGTGGTTAGTATAGATCCTGGGCTGGCGTAGCAACACAACCCCATCCCCCGCCCCAAAATGTAGCGACCTGGTGATGTGCTGATGCAGTTTACAAGAAACACCAAACAGGTTTTGACCTTCCGTGGGCTTGGGGTAGTCATGGTAGGGCTGAAAGGGAGCTCTGGAGATCACCCCACTCCACTTCCCGGCTAAAGCAGGGCACCCACAGCAGCTTGCCCAGCAGCACAGCCCCCAGGGGCATTTGGAATCTCTCCAGACAAGGAGACTCCACAACCTCTCTGGGCAGCCTGCTCCAGGCCTCCAGCACCCTCACACCAAACAACTTTCTCCTCCTGCTCAGGTGGAACCTCCTGGCTGCCAGTTTGTGCCCTTTGCCCCTTGTGCTGTCCCTGGGCACCACTGACAAGAGCCCTCTCGGACGGGGTTGGTGTCCGCGGCCGTTCGGCTGCCGCCCAGCGCCACTCGGTGCAGAGTTCTTCGAACTCGTCACTGGCGGCCGTTGGCTCCCCGCGCATGCGCAGAGGCAGGCAGCGGCGGGCGGGACGCGGGCCCGGCCTGTTTAAAGGCGGTGGCGGTGGCGGCTCGGCCGTGTGGGCTTCATCGGTTCCGGTGCGTGGGAGCGCCCTAGCAGCAGGCGGCCGAGGGCTGGCGGGCGCCAGGCCTAGCGCGCAGGTAGGGTCCGGGCCGTGCCCCGCGTCGCGCTGGGCGGTGTGTCGGGGTTCGGCCGGGCGGCCTGCTGAGGGACAGAGCCTTTTGCTGCTTTTCCGCTGCTCCCAGCCGCGCCTGGCGGCTGCGGAAAGCTGTGGCTGCCGCCGCCCCTCGCTGCCGGGATCTGCTGCCGCGGGCACCCCTGAGAGCCGGCTCTGCCCTCAGCGGCCCCGTCCTGATCCGCTCCCGATCGCTCTTGTCGTCGCCTCTAGGCGCCTTTCTGCCTTGTGAAATTAGCGAGTTGGTGTTGGCCTCGGTAGGTGTTTATGCAGGCAAGGGTCCCGTCGCTGGGGCTTCTGTGGGTGCTGATCCGTAGCTAAAGGGTGGGGGGCAAGAGGATGGGGACAGACTCTTGTCAGTGGTGCCCAGAGACACGACACATAATGGGCACAGACTGGAAGCCAGGGGGTTCTAACTGAGCGTAGGGAGAAACTTGTTTGGTGTGAGGGTGCTGGAGGCCCGGAGCAGGCTGCCCAGAGAGGCTGTGGGATGGAGTCTGGTTCTGTGGAGAGCTTCCAAAGCCCCCCTGAGCAATGTGCTGCTGGGCAAGCTGCTGTGGATGTCCTGCTTGAGCAGGGGGGTTGGACTGGATGATCTCCAGAGGTTCCCTCCAGCCCCATCGTGCTAGGGTTCAGGGATTGCTTATGGCCACCAACTGGTCTGTGGGAGCCGGCAGAGGGTCTGTGGCATGCGAGGGCTGTGCAGCAGACAGGTGAAGTTGTTTTTCTGTCAGCTGCTGAATTGTAAGAGGCAAAGGAACGCTCCAGACCAGAGGCTTTGGTAAAGTTCAAGAGATGAGGGATGGAGAGCAAGGCTGGGCAGTGGAAGGTGGGTGTGGGGAGGACAGAGTGCTGTATCTGGGCTTTCTCAACGTGGTAACTCCTGAGGAAGCTTGTTGTAGCAGACCGGAATCCAGTGGGTGGCCAGGCGGTAGGGATAGGTCAGCTTGCTGGGGAAACAAGACAGATTTCTCAACTGTGTTCATCTCCTTTGAGGCCATAAAAAAAGCTAGTGTGAAAATGTGGCACAGTGGCAGAGCAGCTGTGGAAGGAGTAGGGACTGGGGCAGAATGTGCCTGGTTGGTAACTGCAGTGACTCCAGTGCAGTGTTTGTGGTGTGGAGGGAAGCAGTGCAGCTGCTGTGTTGCTGAGGGCTGTGGCTGAGTAGTGAGCTGGCAGTGTTGGGCTAGCAGCTGCAGACCTGGTGAGCTTCAAAGTCTCTTCTGATCACAGAAATCACAGAGTGCTTTGAGCTGGAAAAGCTATTTAAGGTTATCCAGCCCCACTATGCTCTAACTCTACCAAGGCTGGTGCTCAGCCATGGCCCTCAGCACCACATCTCTGCTTTAAATCCCTCCAGCCACCTCCCTGGGCAGCCTGTTCCAGTCTGAGAACCCTTCCAGTGAAAAAGTTTCTTCTACTGTCCAACCTAAACCTCCCCTGGTGCAACTTGAGGCCGTTTACTGTCATTCTGTCACTCCTTACTATGGAGAAGAGATTGACCTCCACCTCCCAACTCCTTTCTGGTAGCTGTGGAAAGCAAGGAGGTCTCTCCTGGCCTCCTTTTCTCCAGGCCGTGATGATTCTGTGCTTCTGAGTCCTGCTGCCTGCCTGGCCTGTTGTGAGCAGCAAACCTGGCAGCTGCGCAGGAGGCTCCATCCCCTCTGATGTGCTAACAAACACCAGAGCTGCACCTCGGCCTTCTGGGCTTTATTGTAAACACTTGTGTCAGCTTTTCCCAGGAGGGTGACTTTTTATAGAAGAAGACTGCCCAGAGCACCACTTAACCTTCTTTCTGCTCAGCAGAGACTTGAACTTTTGTGTTTGTGCTGCAGGAGGGCTTCGCGTCCTGCTGTGGGGCACGGGGAGAAGGCATTTCTGCTGTGCGTTCAGCAGGGGAGCGTTGGTGTCCTCCCGACAGCAGATGTTTTCCTCCTTGAGGCTGCCTGGCAGCATGGAGTCCTTGGGAGGCTTCCCTGTGCACCTCTTGGTGTGGGGCACTGCAGCTGTTAACCCAGGGCCGAATCGCCCTTGGCAGCCCCTCCCTGGCAGACAAGTGTGCTCTGCTTCAGGTGTGCTACCCTTGCCTGCAGTGCCACTCATTACAAGAGGATCAAGTCCCAGCCCCTTAGCAGGCCTTTTGTTGCTGGGAGGGTTCTGAAACTTCCCCCTTGGTAGCACAACCATGTTTTAGAATTTTTGTCACGCCCCTTGGGGTATAATTTGCCTGTGCTGGGTGACTCTGGGGCCAAAGCAGTGTCTACACAAAGCGTTTGCTGCCACTGCTTAGCAGGTGTAATGCCAACTGCCTGCCCTGGGCAGGAAAGCACTTTACCAGCTTCCTGCTGCTTTCCTTACCTGGGAAACTTCTTTTTTGCCTTTGCTTAACTCTAGGGTGTTGGCTCTTCTTCATCAGTGTTCCCAGGCTCCCCCATAGCCAGCTAGTGAATTATTCCCACTGCTCTGGAAATGCTTTGCTCATTTCCTTGTGCAGGGTAAAACTGAACCTGGGCATTTCTGCTCTACTACTTTGCCTCCTGGTACAGCTCTGAGTGCCAGGCTGCCGATAGCAAACAGGATCATCAACAATTCAGTTCCTTGTAGAGTCACTTAAAATCAGTCACCCTTTGTTGTCATGGAATCACAGAATGCTCTGGGCTGGAAGGGACTTCATCCAGTCCAATCCCCTGCAGTCAGCAGGGACATCCTCAACTAGATCAGGCTGCCCACAGCCCTGTCCAGCCTCACCTTGAAGATTGCCAGGCCTGGGGCCGCAACCCCCTCCCGCGGCAACCTGTTCCAGTGTCCCACCACCCTCACTCTGTAGAACCTGTGCCTTACATCCAATCTGAATCTGCTCTGCTCTAGTTTGAAGCCATTGCCCTCCTGTCCCTGCAGGCCTTTGTAATCAGTTCTGCTCTGCAGCCTTCTTGTAGCCCCCTTCAGGTACTGGCAGACTGCTATGAGGTCTGCCTGGAGCCTTCTCTTCTCCAGGCTGCATCCCCCCAGCTCCCTCAGCCTGTCCTCATAGCAGAGCTACTCCAACCCCCTCAACATTTTCATGGCTTGGTGTCAGTGAGAACTGCCGATAGATTTTAACGAAGGAACTATTTTTGCCCCAAGGATTGAGTAAAATCCCTTAACTCTCTTAACTCCCTTAACTAACATGTCCCACAGGCAGTTATCTTCCGCGCAAGGTCAGCACTGCTTGGTGCAGCTGCATCAGCCCAGCTCCATGCTACTGCTTTCAGATTTGGAGTCAAACCCTAAGTTTTGAGTCTTTGGTGCTAAATGCTTGGACAATTTGTTTTTGCAGTGTAGCAAAGCACACAGAACTGACAAGGGGATGGGAAAATGTGACGTGGATAAAGAGAGTTCACACTTGTAACAGCATGAATACCAGAATTGTGGGGATGAAAACTGGGGTTGGAATTACTGTTCTGTGTGACCCGAGAGGGTGATTTCACTAAGCTGGCAAAGAAAAAAAGAATGGACAATGAAAAGTTAGACTTTTAGTGTGCTTAAAGTAACCCAGGAGTAACACCGTGAGTCCAGTTACTGTCTGTGGGGCTGAGTTAAGGGCTGTTGTTCTGGCACCAACCAGTGCCTAACTCCTAGAGAGAACTGCTGGTTAGTAAGCCTGACTGCAAGTACTTGGTGTTCCCTGCTTGTGTTGAAAATGTGCCCCAGAGTGGGAGAAAAATGTTAGCATTCTTAGAAACTTCTTTTGGAATCACAGAGTTGTTTGGGTTGGAAATACCCTCTAAGATCATCCAGTTCAAACGTGGCCATTAAGCCATGTCCCAAAGTGCCATGGCCACACATTTCTTGAACACCTCCAGGGGTGGTGACACCACCACCTCCCTCTCTTATAGCTCTTTTCCAGGAGCAGGTTGCTACTTCTCCTGGCTTTTGAAGGCCAAGGTTGGCCATGAGTGACCAGGAGGAGTCCTTGGATCAAAGGAGCAGACCATAGTTTGCTGGAGTCTTTGAATTGTTGCTGCCTTCCAGCCTTTTTTTGGTCTTGATTGCCATGGCCTCACGGTGTTGTTACAAACACACAGCCCAGTTTACAGTGCTGCTGGTGTCACAGGTCAGAGCTGGGCTGGCCACCAGGTGAGTGCCAGAGGCTCTCCGTGAATCCCTCAACTTCCCAAAGGGAAGAAGGGATAGATAGGGTGGGAAAGAAACTCAGCAAGCTGGGATGGAAAGAGTGTTGAGGTGGCTGAAATGGCTTTAAAGGCTGTAGACAGCTTTGGGGTGTGTCTGTGTTCCTTTTGCAGGACATGCATCCCTTCGAGGAGGAGCTGACCTGTTCCATCTGCTACGGCCTCTTTGAAGATCCTCGCGTCCTGTCCTGCTCCCACACCTTCTGCAGGAGCTGTCTGGAAGGCGTCATCCAGGCGTCGAGCAACTTTTCCATTTGGAGACCCCTGAGAATTCCCCTCAAGTGTCCCAACTGCAGGAGCGTCTCCGAAATCCCTGCCGGCGCTGTCGACTCGCTGCCCATCAACTTTGCCGTCAAAGCCATCATCGAGAAATCCCGGCGGGAGGCTCCAGCCTGCACTGCCACCTGCAGCCAGCACAGCAGGCAGCCCCTCAACATCTACTGCCTGCTGGACAGGAAGCTGGTCTGCGGCCACTGCCTCACCATAGGAGAGCACCACGGGCACCCTATAGATGACCTCCACACTGCCTACCAGAAAGAGAAGAGGACTTCCAGCCATCTGCTCCAGCAGCTGACCGACAGGTACTGGACTGATGTGTGCTTGCTGCTGGAGAAGCTGAAGGAGCAGAAGGCCCAGTGTGAGAGTGTGGTGAGGGGGGATCAAATGGCAGTGGTGCAGTACTTCAGGAAGCTCAGCGACACCCTGGAGGACAAGAAGCAGGCTCTGCTGACGGTGCTGGAAGAAGCCAGGGCCGAGGTGGTGGTGAAATACGACCCTCTGATCCAGCACTTGGAAAAGATGCGGGAAGAGCAGCTGGAGCTGATGTCCCTCAACACGGCCGTGCAAAGGGAGGAGTCCCCACTCCTCTTCCTGGAGAAGATGGGGGACATGCAGCAGCGTGTGAAAGCCTTGAGAGAGAAGCAGCTGCCGCAGGTGGAGCCCGTGGAGGTTCATCCCAGGATCGGGCACCTGCTGAAGGATGTGTGGTCAAAAACTGAGCTGGGGCAGATCAACAAGATCCCAGCTCCAAAAGTCAAGGTGGTCCTCAGGAGGAAGCTACGCAGCAGAGGTGGAGGCCAAAAAGTGAAGGAGCAGCTGCAGGCTGTGAACCTTGTGGTGCAGCTGCTGCTTGTGATGACAGTCATGGTGGGGCTCTCCTTTTACCCACCCGTGTCCTCTCTGCTGTTTGAAGCTGCTCCCCTCTACCTGTCCGAGGTGCTGCTGCCTGTCTGTCAGGGTCTTCACTCCCGCTGGCAGGCTGTGGCTGTTGAGCTGTGCAACAGATTTAACTTGCTGATGGAGTTTGTGGGGAGAGCTGCTTCCCTTCAGCTCTTCCAGTGAGGAGGTGAAAAGCTAGGGGAGGGATCCTCAGGGTATTATTGCAGTTGTAATTTCTACCTAAAAAGCTGAAGTGCCCAAGTTCTACTTTTCCTTCTTGTTTCCATCTCCTCCTTGTTCTGTGCTGTATGGATTTTTTTCTTGGCTAACTCTACACTGAAACAACAAACAGGCTGCTTCTCCTGCTCACAGGCCACCACAGCTTGGCAGAAGTTAGTTTAAACAAGAAGCTGATCAGAAGCAATCTCTGCCAAAGGTAAATCAGCTCCCAGGTTGTCATCTGGAGCCTTGTCTGTAAAACCTTCTCATGCATCCCTTTTGGGAACATGATTTTAAAGTGATTCTTTTAGGTCAAGTGGTGGTGTGGTTTGGTTTTAAAGTTTTTAATCAAAGCACAACACTAAAGGGTACAAAAGGGTGAAAATGGAGTCTAGGAGGGGTGACGAGCTCTGCTGTAGCTAAAACTTACATCTGCTGTTTTGATGGTTCTGGGTTTCACTTGGTGTGGTAGCAGTTACTGGTGGAGGATGTGATTGCAGCATTTCATGTCATGGAAATGGACAGGTTCTGAGGTAAGCAGCAAAACTGGAGCCAGTGGTGAATGGATCCAGCTGTTGTCAAGCTGCTTTAAGAGCTGTTGGTGAAGAAGGGAAAGGTATCTTCAGCTTCTCGGCACAAGGAGCAGGGGTGTTGAAGCAGAGAAAACACAACAGCATCGTCTCCTGCAATCCATGAGTCACCGGCACGCTTCCAGGGCTCCAGTCTGAGCTGTGCTCAGGAGTGAAATCCCCAAAGGGAGCCATTGTGAGCGCTGAGCAGGCTGATGGCAGCCTGGGAGAGCTGCAGTTACAACAGCAGAGCACAGCTGAGCTTATCTTCACTGAAAGCTCCCCAAAAGCAGTGTCTGCCACAGCTCATGGTAACACCAGCAGCACAGTGCGGCACAGCAGTGCTGCTGGCTGGTAGTGAATAGCAGCAGCAGTTGTTGGAGTGGCTCAGTTCTGGCCTTTGGGGGCTTTTAAACCCTTGTGCACCCCAAAACCTGCCCGGTGCTACCAGCAGGTGCTTACTGGAGACCTGCAAAGTGCCTCTTGCTGACAGCCAGGTGATGCTGACAGCCAGGTGATGCTGATAGCCAGGTGATGCTGACAAGGTGCTCCAGCCTGCCTAACTCTCCTGACAGCAATGCTGAGAGTGCAGGGCTGCTGCCTCCAGGCAGCTGCCCTTTGGCAGCTCAGAGGTTGGGGTACTCAGGGCTGGCTGAAGTAGGAGTCAGCAGAGCAGGTAGGGGTAGAAGCGCTACCCAGGGTTTCTGTGTCTTCTGTCTGTTATCTTGGAGAGTTCCAGAAGCAAATCCCACTGATGCCACTGATTCTGAAGTGGTTTCGAGGTGGACCCTGGGCCCAGGTCAATGCCACCACGTGGATTTCCCAGGCAAGGTGGTAATGTGCTGGAAGGGTCACCTGGCATGTCAGTTTCAAACCCTGGTGCTGTCTGTCTGTCCACTGCCCCCTCAGGCTTCTGACTGGCCTGCTCTTTGTTTTCCTGCCTTTTCACCACTCCCAGAGTTCCTGAGTTATTTTGATGTCACAGAGGTTTCCACAATGCCTTTACTACTAATGGGAAAGTTTGCTACTTGTACTGCTCTTTTAAGGAAATGGTATAGAAATAAAAGCTATTCTTGCAGCAGGCCTGCCTGACACCCTGGCTTCCTCACTACTCTGGTCCCAGCAGCCCTGTGAGCAGGGGAGGGGAGAGGGAGCAGGCATCTGCCAAAGGCAGGACTGTGGCTGTTCCACTGGTTTCTCCCTGCTTCCCGTTCCTTAGTGCCTCACTTTCTTGCAATAGCTTTAGGAAGGTTCTCTGCAGTGTGGTGCTGGACAGGCTGCTGTGGGTGCCCCTGCTTTAGCAGGGGGGTTGGACTGGATTATGTCCAGAGGCCCCTTCACCCCCCACCATGCTGGGCCTCTGTGAGGGATTTGCACCCTGCCAACCCCAGGTAGGCTATGTTTCCCCCTCTTTTCTGCTAAGCCCTACTTCTTGCAGTAAGAGCAGCAGTGTAACTCTTACTGCAAGCATTTCTTTCTAGATTTTTCTTTTCTCAGAGGGGAAGTCTGTCTGCAGAGGAGCTTGTCCAGACCCAGGAGGGGAAGAGATGAAGTTCTGAGGTGGCCAAGCAGCCCACAAAGAACAATGCACAGTGCTGAGACGCTAAGATATCAGAACATCACCAGGTGCAGGTGAAAAGGAGATGGTTTGCCTTCCCCAGCTTATTATTCCCAAGGGATTATCCTGCCCTTCACCTCCTCTTGCACTGCTCCAAAAGTCCCATGAGCCAGCCTTGGTGCAAGCTCAAAACTGTCCTCTCTGCTTCTCCAGCTGAGTGTTGAGTGTCCTTGGCTGATGGAGCCTGGGTACTTATCCTGAATATTTTTCTAGCTTCAGCTTGTGGTGGGAAAGCCAAACCTGTGCCCATCTGCTGTAGGAGAGTTTTGCAGCCTGGTTTTCCTCATCCAGTCTCCTTGTGCCTGTTGCTGGGCTGATGTTGCTGCAGAGAGTCTATATTTGACAGGACCATCTCTTCTGACAGTGAGGTGCTGCACATGCAGCACCTCAGGCCACACACATTGATTTCCACTGGTCAGGAGCTGATAGAAACTGAAGGTTTAGCACCCCGCAGAAAGCAGCTCTCTATACTTGCAGCCCCTGCCTCTGCCTCCAGCCACATTTCCCCATCAGCACCACTTTGCTGTCTGTGCCCTATGCCAGGGTGAGGCACTGGCTGGGTTTGGGCCAGTGCTGAGCTGAATCTGTAACTGACTTCAGAGTGGCAACAAGAGCTTGAGGAACCACCTCAGGCTTTGTTCAGTTCTTGGAATGAAAACAACCAGAGAGGGAATTAAGGACTGAGAGCACAAAGCAGGGTGCGCCAGAATGGCTGGCCTCAGCTTTTCTACCCCTGTCTGCCTTAGCAGCAGCAGGGCAGTAAAGGAGCTATTTGGAATGATTTTTTTTCTCTTGGTGAGTGTCACAAGGTGCTAGTGTCCCTGGTACTGCCTGGGCTTGAAAGTACAAAACCCCCTCAGATCCAAATCAGATCTGAGTGACAGGCACAGGGTAGAGGGTATTGACCTATCCTGGGAGCAGGTTTAGCCCTTTGAGATGATGGCAGGAGCCAGCTGATGATTGTTGCCTTAATAAGCCCCAAGTGCAGCGTGGGGCTGCAGTCTGAGAGAAGGAGGAGGAATTGTCCTCTGTGGGAAGAGAAATGACTGAAAAGCAGCTCCCTAAACTACTCCAACTCAGCACAAAATGTCCACACCAATCTGAAAGCAGGCCCTGCAGCATTACAGCATCCTCACACTATGCATTTGAATGCTGTGTGTGCAGCCTGCTGACTGGAAACGGGAGTGTGGCAGGACAATCTGATGGCATTTGCAAGCAATCTGCTGGCTTGGGGTGAGACAGTAAAAAGCAGGCGCTGCAGGCCAGCTGCAGAAGCCAAATGTTGGCAGAAAGTCTGCAGAGAAAAAGCTTTTCTTAGCTCGGTTCACAGAATTCAAATCACTGCAGACTCTGAAGCAAAACTTTATTGACACAACTTTAATACCAAGCTCAACTAAACGCAGAAGTCTGCAGTACAAAAATATACATTGCAAGGAGCAGGAGCAAGGGGAAGGGGAGGTGACTTCACCCTATCCCAGGTGGAGTGGGGGAGCAGCAAGCTGGGCCAGCGCTTTGGCTCCGATACTTTTGGGGTTGGTGGCCACGTTCTTGGTGATGTTGTGGGTCTTGAAGATGCCAATGAGCCTGTCTGCCATCTCAAACATGTTGTTGCGCAGCGAGATGATGATGAACTGGGCATTCTTGGTCTGCTCCTGCAACACAAGGTGGTTGTGTCAGCCCTCAGCACTGCCAAAACCTCTGCTCTTGTATGGCCTCCGGGGGGTCCCTGCGGAGGGACTTTGCATAAGGGTGCCTTGTGTAGGACAAGGGGGAACGGTTTGAGGCTCAGGGGGAGCAGGCTTAGACTGGAGCTAAGGAAGTTCTTCAGTATGAGAGTGGTGAGACTCTGAAATAGGCTGCCCAGGAAGGTTGTGGATGCCTCCTCCCTGGAGAGGTTCAAGGCCAGGCTGGATGAGGTCTTGAGCAACCTGGGCTTAGTGGGAGGTGTCCCTGGGTCTCCAGGGTCCTTCCAACCCATTTTATGATTGAATAAAGGAACAGATCAAAACCAGACAGAAAGCAACACTCTGAGCACCCTTCTGACATTCTTAGTAAATAGGCTCCGCCTCTTGCTCCACCTCTCCAGCCTGTTAAATCTGGTCAGCACTGTGTCTGGATGAGACGAAATGGCCTCAAGTTGCACCAGGGAAGGTTTAGGTTGGAGATGAGGAACAAATTGCTTTGCTGCAAGAGTGGTAAGGGATTGGAACAGGCTGCCCAGGGAGGTGATGAAGTCACCATGGCTGGAGGTGTTCAAGAAACTTGGGGCCATGGTGGTGCTGGGTTGATGGTTGGACTGGATGACCTTAGAGGGCTTTTCTGACCTTAATGATTCTCTGACTCCCCACTTTGGCTTTTCTGGCAGAGAGGAAAATAACAAACACACAAATGCACTCCAAGGTACCACTCAGTACTTACATAGATGTAAAATGCTACGATGGAGACATTTTTGAAGTCGAGGGCTGCATCAATCTCATCCATGAAATAAAGTGGTGTTGGCTTGTAGTGGTGAAGAGCAAAGACCAGAGCCAGGGAGCTCAGAGTCTTCTCTCCTCCAGACAGGTTAAATATCTTCTTCCAGCTTTTCTTGGGAGGCCGAACACTGAAACAAACCAAGAGTTTGACAATTCCTTCTGGCTGTGATGGAAATGAGACCTGCTTTTCACCATGACATAAACCAGAAGGGAGATCGTGGAAAACACAAAATCAGGGCTGAGCTGCCTGCTGCTCTTAGTCCTCTGCAGAGGAAAGATAGGAACAGATTATTTCTGGTCACCAAGGAGCTCCCTGAGTCCATCCACAGCTCCATGCCCACCTCAATTCAAACCAGCACTGGGCTGTTCTCTGCAGGGACCACATCACCTCACAGCTGCTTCTTCATTATCTTTCAGATGTGCTGCTCTGCTCTTCAGTAATTAATTTACTCTTAAGGACCAGCTATGACAGGACACTCCAGTTAACAATGTGACACAATGCCCTATTCAAAATGAAATTGTTTGGGAATGAAGAAACCCCTGAGAAATTACTTTGCAGTTACTCATTGCTCCAGAAGAGATCAATCTTGATGCTAAATGCCTGTGGCTTCTGTCAGCATCTTGCCAATACCTTCAATCTACTGCTGTAGATGCAACAAGTTTGAATCATAAACTGGTTGGCTTGGAAGGAACCTTAAACATCATTCAGTTCCAACCCTGTGCCATGGGCAGGGGCACCTCCTGCTAGAGCAGGTTGCTCAAGGCCACATCTGATCTGCCCTTGAACACCTCCAGACTTGGAGCCTCCACAGTTGCTCTGGGCAACCTGTTCCAGTGCCTCACCACCCTCATGGGGAAGAATTTCTTCCTCTAACAGCTCCATGTCTATGATAAGGACTCCAACCCTGACCCCAGCACTGCAGGGGGGGTCTCAGCAGCGCACAGCAGAGGGGCAGAATCCCCTCCCTGCCCCTGCTGCTGGGGATCAGCCCAGGACAGGCTGGGGCTGGGCTGGCAGTGCTTAGTGCTGACTCCTGTCCAGCTTTGGACTGCCCAGCACCCCCTAGTCCTTCTCCATGGGGCTGCCCTACATCTATTCTCCACCCAGCCTGGATCTGTGGTTGGGATTGCCCCAACCCTGGTGCAAGACCTTGTCCTTGGCTTTGTTGAACGTCGTCAGGTTGGCACTGGACCACCTCTCCAGCCTGTCCAGGTCCCTCCAGCATGTTGACCACACCATACAGCTTGGTGTCATCAGCAAGCCTGCTGAGGGTACCTCCATTCCATTTGTCCATGTCACCAACGAAGGTGTTAGACAGCACTGGTCCCAGCTCTGAGGAACAGGTCTCCTCCCCACTCAGACATTCAGCCATTGACCACCACTCTTTGAGTGCCCTCATCGAGCTCAGAGGGAAACCGTCCTGGTTAGCTGCAGACTAAGCTTAAAAGCAGGCTGCAAAAATCACAGCAGTTGGGGATTGCACAACACCACAAAGTCTTCAGACAAACCTGAACATGATTCCCTCAGAGAAGGGATCCAGACTGTCCACAAGCTCCAGCTCAGCATCTCCTCCCAAGGTGAGCATCTGGTAGTTCTCCTTCAGTTTGTTGGTGATGACGTTAAACCCTGCCATGAATTCGTTCAGCCTTTGTTTCCGGAGGTCCTCAAAAGCCTGTCTGAACTTGTCTCTGTCGCTGGTGATGTCGTCCAGGTCACCCACACGTTTCAAATACAGCTCTTCCTGTGGAAAAAAACCCACAAAAGTACAGTTAGAGCAGCTGTTTCCATTTGAATTCCCAGATTTTAAACCATTTCTCCCTACCAGTTGAAAATTCATTTTTCCCAGAACGGTTGACAGCCCTGAAACAAAAGAACAAACACAAAGCATCTCTTTTATCTCATCTCCATGCTGCTGATGGAAACCCTGTGTGAAAAGAAAACCAGATTTCATCTGCTGAATGGTCCAAGATGAGTATTGTGTGGAGAAAAAAACAACTGTCCTCAGCTTATTCTCTATCTGTCTAGACAGGAGTAGCTGACTAAATAAACCAGCCCTCACAGGAGAAAGTTGTCTTCACCTACCAAGGTATACCTGAGCTCCTAGATACAACCTTCACACCTGGCTAAGTAGCAGCTAACAACCATTCAGGATCTAGCAACAGCAGAGCCTGCAGAGTAGAGAGGGGAAGCTGAAAGGTTCAGTTTCAGCTTCCAGCAGGAGGGAACTGAGGAAGAACAGGACCACTTCATCCTGGTGTGCCCAGAGCATAGCTGTTCTCTTTTGTCTCTCCATACAATCCTCCAAGCTGGGGGCAGAGAGGCTGAAAACTGCCTGGTGGAAAAGGAGTTGGAGGTGCTGGCTGACAGCAGCTCAAGGTGAGCCAGCAGTGTGCCCATGTGTGGCCAAGAAGGCCACCAGCATCCTGGCCTGGATCAACAATGGTGTGGCCAGCAGGAGCAGGATAGGAACCGTCTGCTTGTACTGGGCATTGGTGAGGC
>WBNM01003425.1:0-27641 GCA_013399055.1 Ramphastos sulfuratus
TGTGATTCTATGATCCTGTGCTTGGGACTGAATTGTTAAGGTATGTAACAAGCCTTTGAATTCTTCAATTTTAGATATTAAACTTGAACATCTATCTTCTTCTAAGATATTGTTTGGAAATAAGTTTAGTGAGATTATTTTTAGCATGCATTCTACATAACCCACCATTAGATGTTCTTTTAGAGTGCCTATACCTTGGTAAGAATGAAAAAGGTTCTTGCAAATGAATGGTGTAAGGGAGTTTATCTATTGCTAATAACAACAGCCATCTACTTCTAATAAATTAACTAATAGATTACTTTAAGAGCACTCAAAACCTAAAAATATGCTTTCCATTGACTGCAGATATTCTCATGCAGTTGTTATAATTTAATTTGGGGGATTTTGTTTGTGTTTTGGTGTTTGTTGTTTTTATATAAAGCTACAACCTAAGTATTTATGAAATTCTGGCTTAGGGGAGGGGCCAACCAAAAAAAAAGTGGCAGTTTTATGGAAATTCCATGTATAATTTTGAAGTATATGATCAAACATTAGAAAATGAAAAAAGTAATTTTCAAATATCTTTTGTAAATCCTAGAATCATAGAAAGGTTTGGATTGGAAAGGACCTTAAAGGTTTTCTAGTTCCAATACCCCTGCCACAGATAGGGACACCTCCCACTAGACCTGCTTGCCCAAAGGCCCAGCCAATGTGGCTTCCAACACTTCCAGGCCTGAAACCTCCACAACTTCTTTGGGCAACCTGTTCCAGTGTATCACCACTCTTACAGGGAAGAATTTCTTTCTGATACCTGATGTCAGTTTAGCTTCTTTCAGTCTCATGCTGTTACCCCTCATCTTGTCATTGTATGTCTCAAAAGCCCTGCAGCCTTCTCTTCTCTAGGCTGACCATCCCACATCTCTCAGTCTGTCCTTGTAGGAGAGGTGATCCAGCCCTCAGATCATCTTGGTGGCCCCCTCTGGACCTCCTCCAACAGTTTCATATCTTTCTTATGTAAATACTCATTTACAAAGTCAGTGATATTCCATGAATTTTGTCCTTCTGGAAGTTTGTTTGTTGAGCTACTATGAAAGATCACTGCTATAAATGGAAATTTAAAAAAATAAATAAATAATTTTGCATCTCTTCCATGCTGCCAAATTGATGAAAACTTCAGTTATCTACAGCCATGGCTTTATTGATACAGTAAGTCTGTAAAATGGAAAAGTGTCTCACACTGCTGGAAATTGCTTTGTTGAAGGACTTTGTCAAAGGAAGTGTTATCTTCCTCTCATTTGCATCTTCACACATTAACTTCCTCCAGCTTTGCAGTTCATTAGGTATCAAATGGTGCATTCAGGTGAGTTTGAATTTTGCCTTTTTCTCCCTTGATATTTTAGTTCTATTAAGGAAAAACAGAAGGCCATGCTTTTCATTTAAGCTAATGTTCCTTTATTATGCTGAAGTAATGTGTCCATCTATCACTATGAGTTCAACCATCTTTTAAAGTTAATTGCAAACAGTATTATCTGGTAGGCCACCTCCCATTTCAACCAGAGTTTGGTGCAAATGAGAATTGATCCCAAATTTTGAAAAAGTGAATGCAAAATCTGTTTAACTTACACTATGTGTCAGCAGTTTAAAAGATACTCAGTATTTTCTCTGCCATTTCAAACCTTTTTATTTTTTTCTGTGCATCATAGTGGTACAATGTTTATTTCTTGATAAATTTTACTCCTTGACATTGTTTTTAGGTGAACTAAAATTTTTTTTCCTAGGTTGACACAATCAATTTGTACCTTCCTGGTAATTAATTCAAATATCCATGCTGCTACATACCTTGGTAAGAATGTAGAGCAAATGTAAGCAGAGCACGTTAACTTGTATGCTGTGTTTCTTCCAGACCAAGGGGAGAAACAGAAGCAACACTGTTTAATAATTAAAGTATAAAAGTGTAACTCAGATGGAGGAAATGAAAAAAAAAAACAAAACAACCAAATGTCTTTGGATGTGCAAGTGAATCATCCCTGGATATGTACTCCAAGTGAAAAGCATTGGTGTTACCTCTGATCCCCTCCTGCCTCTAGCATTTTAACTAGACCATCTCTCTGGCCTCCTCTGGATCCCTTCTCATGTCAGAAGCTCCACAGCTGGATGCAGTACTCCAAAGGAGGTCTCATGGTTTTGTTGGCAGCAATATTCACAGTCACAGTATGCACTGGTTTGGAAGGGACTCTCAAAAATCATCTTGTCCAACCCCAGGGCCCCATTATGTTTGTCCTTGTATCTCTCCAGGACAAGTTGTTCAGTTGTTTACCACTCTCATTGTAAAGAACTTCCTTATGTCCAACCTAAATCTGTCCTGCTTCTGGTTCTAACCATTGCCCATATTCTACTGCTACAAACCCTTCTAACAGTCCCTCCTCTAGGTCACCTTCAGATATGGGCATGAAGGTATAAGGTCCCCCTTTTTTCTTCAGGATGAACAACTCCAACTCTCTCAGCCTGTCCCCATAGAGAGGTGCTCCAACCCTCTGATTGTCCTTGTGGCCTCCTCTGGACCCACTACAAGAGGTCCACACTCTTCTTGTGTTGTGGGCCCCAGAGCAGGACACAGTACTCCAGGTCAGGTCTCACCAGAACAGAGTAGTGGCAGAGTCACCTCTCTCCATACACTGCCCACAGTGTTACTGTGCTGCTATTTAACTGCTTTTTTGAGTATTAAGGACAGAGCAAGCTTGTTTTATTAGAACAGAACAGATTCCATCAATGCAAACAAGTATATATTGCTTCCAGAGAATTTATATAGAGTGAAATCCTGCCAGAAGTCAAAATCTAAGTTGCAATTCATTATATTTGTTAAGACTCTGGTGACAGGAATTTAGTGCCACAGTTACTTTCTGTACAGTAATATAACCTTAATGGGATTCCAGAGTGCTTCATTTGTAAGAGGAAAGAAAAGCAAGCAAGCAAACAAACAAACCCCAAAAACAAACAACATTTTGTGCATTGCAAGGTATAAGTCTCTAAAACTAAAAGATTTATTAATTTGCAAGGTTATTATTGCAGTTCATCTGACCTGTTTTCCTATTGGAGGCCATAAACTTCTCCTTATGATGAAAATTTGAGCTTTCCCCCAATATTTCCATCATTAGAATGTCTGTCAGAAAATCTTTTTCAGCTTAGTAGATAGAGAACTAGACTAAGATACAGACAATAACCTCATCAGCATCACTGTTCAGCTTAAAGCTTCCAGGTAATGCTCAGTAATGATATAGGTTTGATAGATTTGATCACCTTTCCTTCCTTATAAATCACACAGTGTTGGCTGGGTGTCAGGATATTTGGGAGGATCAGTATTTTTAATTTCCACATTCTTAAATCAACAAGGCCCCAATCAAAAAGATCCCATTTTACAGACACTGGAAGAATGACCTGAAAGTGAATTCCCCATCGATTTCTCCAATCGGGCTCCTGAGCTGCATTTGAAAAATGAAACTTCACATCTAAATCACCTGGTGACCTTGGGAATTGGGCAGCTCATCCCTGAACAGCTGCAGTGGCTTTTCACTGATGCATTAATGCACTGATACAAGATGGAGAAAGTCCATTATTTACATTTCTGCTAGACAGAAAGAGTTGCACTTCAGTGTCCTGTACTTCTTTGTTAATTCACAAAAAGTTGTCAATCCTCTAACTTCTCACTTGGATTTTTTTGACCTCAAAGTGTTCCCTGAAAGAAATGCAAAGGTAGTGAAATCAAAATCCTAAGCTCCAGTTTCTCTCCTTCCTTTCCCTGAGAATCAGCCTTCAGTCCTCTGACCTACAACCTGCAGTAGCTGTGTCACATCTCCTTCATGGTGCCATTCCCATCGTAAGAGTGAGCATCTGGTGGAGGTGGAAGGAGGACAGCTGGTGTGTACTTGGAGGCATCCCAGTCAGCAGCCATATGAGCTGCACGCCCACATGCAGCCACACGAGGTGTGGCTCTGTGTTGGTTACTATCTGTCTTGAAATCTGCTACCTGCTAATGCCCATATTTGAGAAGCTGTGAATAATCATTCCTTACCTACTGCTTTCACAGCTTTATAGGCATGATGGATGGGATCGGGTATGAATATAGGCACCTGGTGCCACTTTAGATGCCAGGGTGGTGTTCTGACTGCCAGCCAGCTCTCCGGGAGGTTATGGGTCTCATATTGGTCTTTTTTTGTATCTGCCAGCATACTTTATAGATCAGACAATTTGAGTATTTATAAAATTACTCTGGCTTTGAGGTATCTAAATCTCATATGAATTTCAGGTCCTTTGTACATCTCTGCATATGGCAGAGCTTTGAAGGTGAATGAACAGACTTTGGAATCAATCAGTGAGATATGGGATTTGCCAGTCTTTTCCTAACATTGCCTAACACTCACTTACTGTGTCTGATGTGACTCTATTTGGCTCTTCTTTGAGACTTGAAAAGTTGATATTGGCTGATTCATTAAGAGCTTCTCCAGCCTCCCTTCCATTAATTCAAAATTATTCTTTCTCTTACTTTTCATGTGATATGAGACAAGACAAAATCTTATTTTTCTTTATAATTCTTCACACTTTGAAATTAATTTAACAGAAATGTTCTGATATGGTTTTGCATTAAAGATGTGATCACCCATGTTGCTGTTGGGTTTTTGCCCTGCATAATTCAATTTTCCATCTTTTTTTTTTACTTCAATGTGATCTTTAAATGTGTGCCACAGTTTTCCTTTCCACCAAGTATCTAAGATGCTTCTATAATAGTGTCATATCTTCAGGAAAGAAACAGGAATCTATGCCACAATCTCTGTGTTTTGGTCTTTGGGATTTTTTATATGCCTGGAATAGAAACATAACAATATTTAGTCCTGGTAAGCATTTTTTGCATGCTTGTTTTCCAACACTGTGATCAGTCACAGAATCACAGAATGGTTTGGGTTGAAAGGGGCCTTAAAAATCAATTAGTTCCAACCTCATCACTATGGCCAGGGACACCTCCACCTAGACCTAGTTTGCTCAAGGCCACATCCAACCTGGCTTTCAACACTTCCAAGCATGGACCCTCCACAACTTCTTTGGGCAACCTGTTCCAGTGCCTCATCACCTTCATGAGCAAGAATATCCTCCTCATGTCTCACCTCAATCCAACCTCACTCAGTTTGAAACCATTATGTCTTGTCCTGTCACTCCATGCCTTTGCCAAAAATCCCTCTCTGACTCTCTTGCAACCCCCTTCAAATAGTGGAAAGCTCCTAGTGGTTTCCCTAGAGCTTTCTCTTCTGCAGGCTGAACAACAAGATGATAGAATTTGGATGTATTAGGCAGAAATAAATTTTTTTTAAGTTAATTTTTGACATTAATTTTACATTTTTTTTATTTCTTTAAAGAGCTAAAAGGACTAAATCCTGACTTGCAGCACATTTTACTTGCTTTTCTAAGCTCAGTGAGAAAAAAAAAAAGAAAAGTACTTATTTTATGGGAGTGTAGATTTCAAGTTATTTCTATCTTGTTGTCTCAAAATATTGATGCTGTTTTGTTCCTGTTTGCTGAAAAATTGCCAGAGGTTTCCAAAACACACAAGACTTTACCTCCAGGTCAGTTTTATAGCTCTGGGCATGGGCAGAGCTTGCCAAGAGAAATCTTGAAAAGAATGGTGACTTGTAAAAGAGCTGAGGAGCTTGGAGGAAATCAAACACATTTCATTTTCTCCCACAAGAAATGAAGTTTCAGAAAAATCCAAAGAAAGCATATTTTCAGTCAGTCTTTCTTCTACCTCTGATGTGAGTCTCAGTTTACAGCTAAGTATGCAGTGCAATTGTAAGCATGAATTAGTAAGTAACTACACATCCCAGAATCACAGTTTCATAGAATCATAGAATGCTTTGGGTTGGAAGGGACCTTAAAGATCATCTAGTTCCAACCCCATGCCATGGGCAGGGACATCTTCCATTGGACCAGGTTGCTCAAGCCTGGCTTTGAACACCTCCAGACAGGGGCATCCACAACCTCTCCAGGCAACCTGTTCCAGTGTCTCACTACCCACAGTGTAAAGAATTTCTTCCTAATATCCAGTCTACTTTCCTCAAGCTTCAATCCATTTCCCTTCATCCTATCACTACAACTCCTTGACAAAAGTCCCTTTACAACATTTTTCTAGTCTTCCTTCAGGTATGGGAATGGTGGGGGTTTAGAAGGGACCTCTGAAGATCATCTAATCCAACCTCTCTGCTAGAGGAGGATCATCCAGAGTAAATCACACAGGAATACATCCAGGCAGGTTTGGAATGCTTCCAGAGATGAGGACTCCATAACTTCTTCAGGCAGCCTGTTCCAGTTCTCTACCACCTTCAACATGAAGAGCTGTTTCCTTCTGTTGATGTGGAACCACCTGTGTTTCAGTATGAGTCCACATGCTTAAAGAAGAGTGAGACAATGCATCGGTCTTCACATGTATGCAACATTCATGGAGTGTAGGCTAGCTTTAGGATGTTATTATTGTTCTAAGAATGAGGTCATACAGCTCAGGATATTACTAATGCATAAAAGTGGAAAATATGGCAAGTGAGTTATTGGCAAGTATTTACTGAACTGCAATTTTTCACTCACTCATCTATTTCAGCAGCACTCCTTCCGTGTGCTTGATTTTCCTGATCGAAACCGCATTAAAGCAACAGGAACATTCCCTATTTCTCTGTCGTGTATTGATGGTGACTAAATCTTGAGTCACTCATACCCAAGTCTGCCTTTCATTTTTCTTGATCACCAATCAGGAAATGGAAAACTGCTGTGGAGCCATATATCTTCCATCACAATTACTGACCACCGCTTGGATATCACCTAGCAACTGCAAATGTTCAGCGTAAGCCTTCGGAACAGGGAAATCTTTGAGCAGTTGCAAGAATGAATCCCTGAAGGAGTCATCATTTTCCTGCAGAGGAAGCGGAACTCACTGAACCACACATGTGCAAAAGTGTCAAAATCACTTGCCTGTAATCTCAGACAATTAAGAAAGCTCTCTGTGTTTGGTGAGAATCCCAGCTATGAAACTGTCAAATCCAAATGAAATAGATGACTCAAGTGCAGGGAGCTCTATAACCTCATGTTCTTCTAGGACACGTTCGCTCTCCTGGGTGTTTGCAGAGAATTACATTTTTTTCTGGCATAATACCGGTGAGCTGAATATGACTGGAATCTTAAACAAAGATTTGTTTGCTTCTGTTCTTCAAATCTAGAATATAATGAAGTCTCCAAATGCTGCAGGTTTCCATCCTGTTTGTTTTTCATCTTGCAGCGATAATAACATTCTGCCGATCAAATTCAGGTACAATTATTTTGAAAGCTCCTGATGTTGTTGGCTTTGTTTTTTTATTAACCAGGTAATAAATGCTTATCTTTTTTTAATACATGAGGGATGAATACCTCTCAAATGCAAAAAATATTCATTTTAGAAAAAAAAAAAGTAAATATCCTTTCTAGACATCTGTTGTTTTTTTTTTCTGAATCTCCGTGAAGTTCTGCAATTTTCAACATAAACTATGGATCCTTCATTGCATTTTGTCTTCTGATGTCAATGGAATAAGCAGGGAAAGAGCTGAAGCTGGAAGGATGGATAAGGAGAACAATGTGTTATGGAATCATAGGATCATAGATTTTTTGGGGTTGGAGAAGACCTCTAAGATCATCCAGTACAACCATCAAACTGAGAACCAATGTAGCCACTAAACCATGTCCCAGGGTACTGTGTCCACACGTTTCATGAACACCCCCAGGGATGGTGACTCCACCACCTCACTGGGCAGCCTGTTCCAGTGCCTGACCACTTTCTCAGGAAAGAAATTTTTTTCTGATACCTGATCTAAACCTCTCATGGTATAACTTCAGTTTGGTTTGACCCATTCTAGTTTACCACCAAGAGCAATTTGTAGTGCCAACACCCACAAGAAAGGCTGAACACAGCCAGCACTCACCTGCTGAAGTGTATGAAGTTGTGAAGATGCACAGGCAGTTGGATAACTGAGCAAAGTGAACATTGCCTACCACAAGGTGCAAAGCAAAATAAAGTTTTGAAGCAGCATGATAGTATATTAATTAATCTGAAGTTTGAGATAGGAGCAAACACATAAACTTGAGGTGCTGACAAGTCTGGTGAGGGGGCTGGAGGGAAAGTTGTATTTGGAAAGGCTGAGGGAGCTGGGGTTGTTCAGCCTGGAGAAGTGGAGACTTAGAGGGGGCCTTATCATTCTCTACAACTACCTAAAAGGAAGTTATAGTCAGGTGGGGGTCAGGTTTTTCTCCCAGATGACTTGTGACAGGACAAGAGGGCATGGTCTGAAGCTGCACTAGGGGTGGTTTAGGTTGGGTGTTAGGAAACACTTCCTGACAGAAAGGCTGATTAGGCACTGGGATGGACTGTCCAGGGAGGTGGTGGAGGTCTTTAAGAAAAGATTGGATGTGGCACTCGGTGGCATAGTTTAGCTGATGTCATGGTGTTGGGTCACGGGCTGGGCTTGATGACCTCAGAGGTCTTTTCCAGCCTCAATGATTTTGTGATTCTGTGATGTAGAAGTGTTTTAAAAACTGTAAGGTGATTATAGAATCACAGAATGGCTTGAATTGGAAGAGACCTGAAAGATCATTTAGTTTGTACAGGGGAAGGGAGTAATTTGGAAGAGGCAAAACTGATTTGATTAGGTTGGCATAATATTGATATAATATTATAATGAATGAGCCATAGAGATAACATGGTAAATGAAAACGAGGTCTAGAGCCTCAAGAAGATAACATTTCATCAATAAGCTGTTAGGATTGCTGAACAGTTTGTAATAGCAATTAATAATCCTTCTCAAGCAATTAAAGATGTGCTTGGGAGAAAAATCACTGCAAGCTACACAATATCCAATAGTTTTTACCTCTACTGTGGAGTGATTGAATTTATTTATTTATTTATTTATTTATTTATTTATTTATTTATTTATTTATTTATTTATTTCTGGGGCAGAGAATCTGGCTGTTTCAAAGGCTGATGAAATTCATAAAGCTAAGCTTGTAAAAGAAATTTTTTTTTCTTTTGAGGTTGCAAGGAGGCTACATGTCTTCTCTTCAAAGTCCAAGGCAAAAAAAAACCCCTAACCAATAAAAAAAAAAAACCATACCAAAACAAAAAAAGCCATGGGAACCTCTTCAAGAGCATTAAGTGATTCAAGTTACTGAACTTAAAACCTGTAAGCTGCTTAAGCACAGAAGCTTTTGATTGACTTCTTTTCTTTCCTTCCCACCTTCCAAGAACATGAAGGAGAGTAGCAGTGGTGATAATATACCTGGTATTTCTTTTGCATAAATCAAGGAACAATGACTACTACAGGAGTGCTGCAGAAATTGGTGATACAACCTTCAAGGGAGAGTGCACAGCGAACAGTGGGGAAGGCTCCACAGTTCACGATTCATTTTCTTCAGGGGTTCTTCTAGGGAGAAATTAACTTGTGAAGGATATCTGGGATTTTTTTCAGATCCCTGAAAATTCTGAGTCGCTAGGGCAAAGCAAAAAAAAAGCCAACAAAAATCTCAGAGGGCTGGAAGGTTCAGTTGGGCAGTGAATCATTGTGTATAACTCATAAAACTCATTGATAAAATTCAGTTCCTGAAACACACCTGATTTTCTCATTTCAGTACTATTAACTTACTACGGATTGTGGCATGAGCTGAAGTAATGGTGTGTGAGGGTAGACCTGCTTTCTACCAGAGTTTCATCCAGTGACAGGATTTTCTCAGGTGATGTATCGTGAACAAGTGATGATTCATAATTGTTGGTTCAAGAAACTTGTGGACCTGGCACTTGAGGACATAGTTTAGTGGTGTGGTAGTTTGACGGGTCCCAGGTTCCCTTAAGAAAACTACAGAGATGAAGTCTCATCCCAGGGGGCAGACCTGGCAATATTGTAATGTTCTTCTATTCCACTCTCTGGTATCATGGCTTATAAGGCAGTGCCTGGATGATACCTCTCCTCTCCTCTCCTCTCCTCTCCTCTCCTCTCCTCTCCTCTCCTCTCCTCTCCTCTCCTCTCCTCTNTTGAATGTTATGAGTTTGGCCTGGGCCCACCTCTCCAGCCTGCCCAGGTCCCTCTGGATGGATCCCTGCCCTCTAGCAAGTCGACTGTGCCACACAGCTTGGTGTCATCTGCAAGCTTGCTGAGGGTGCACTCAATTCCTCTGTCCATGTCACTGACAAAGATGTTAAACAGCACTGGTCCCAGCACTGACCCCTGAGGGACGCCACTTGGCACTGGTCTCCAGGTGGACATTATGAGTCTTGCCATTCCCATTATTGACCATTTAAATAATTCTCAAAGCAAATTCTTGTTAAATATACTCCATTTTTGTTTTCCAGATTAGGCAATAGACTAATAGACTTTCAAGACTAATAGACTTTCAAGAAAGTCAGTTTGTTTGTGAGGTTCTTTCTTCTGGTTAACAAAAGTATCTTGAGATATCTGAATATTTCATTTGATGAGACTTCTGTGTAAGGACACATCATAAATGTTAAAATAATAGATTTCTAAGGCAGATATGCTGATATATCTATTTCTAGAAATAATACTTTATTTTAAATCTACATTTTCAAAACAAGAATAATTTTCCAGGTAGCTAAAAAACTTTGGAAGATAATTAGCTTTGGCAATACCCAACCATTCCTGCTTTCTGTTGTTGCCAGTAGATCTGGAGAACACAGGCAAAGGGCAGTGTTGGAAGTGCTCCTCAGTGTAACCATTCATTGAGACAGCACTCTCTAGGCCTTCCTCCACGGGTCTTCTTTCTGTCATGAAGACAGCTCTTGAAAAAGGCATTGTTTAACTTCTAGTGCTTGTTAGCTTGCTTTGATTACCGAGGTAAAGGCTAAATGTGGCAGATGTGTATGCAAAGCAGAGTGGATGCAGGTAGAGCTGTGCCTCTGCGTGCTGGGGTTAACTGAGCAGTAACAAGCTTTCTCAAAGTTACCTTAGTCCTTTGTTTTTATTCCTTCAGCTTTTGCTGTTGATGAGTTGGGTGGAATTTTTTTTTTTTTTTTTCATTATAAATATCATCACAAGAGATTTTAGTGGTTGAATAGACAGGCTGTGTAGTTTCCAGATGTAAAACCAAAACAAAGTGACTTTCCTTCAGTGAGTCATTAGATGGGTCACTGATTATTAATTTCTGTGAAATGACTGCCTAGCATGGTGTTAACTGGGTCACCTTAGTGACTGAGGTGGGCTGTGGTTTCATTCACAGGCTTTCCAGTTGATTGTGTGCAGGCAATGGGAGAAAATCACTGGCTGTGACCTCTCAGCTGGCTTGGCAATAATACAGCTGGAGGTAATAAAAAAAACCTAGGCAAGTCTGGGGAAAGCTTCAGTTCCTGTACTTAATTATTTAAAAAAGCTGCCTAATTGTAAGCTTTATCTCTGACAGTTGTCAGATATCTTCCTGCAAGTGAAGATCAAAAGGAATAATTAGTATGTAGTCTCTTTGTCCCCCTGGCTAACAGATTTTTTTTTCTTCCTCTGCTAAAATGTGCACTGATGAAGTCCTTAATGGAAGGCAGTCATTTTCTCAGGTGAAAGTTTCTTTTTATTTTATCTAATTCTCTCTAGTTCTGGTTTTCAGACAAGTGGAAGAGTAAGAAAACTTGCCTTTGTGTAGTTTTTTAGCATAATTTCTCTAGCAAAGTGACAAAAGTCTCCTGCTGTGAGAGAAATGTTTCAGCATAGTTCTTTTTCTCTAATGTACAACAAAGACCTCCCTGTAAATGTAACTTCCAGCTTTGAAAATATCAATAATGTGTGAATCCCTCGTTCCTTTCCTGTTTTATTCCTAATTAAAGCCTTAATTGGCTCCCAGCAGTGAATATTTTGGACTTGATTCTTATCTGAAATACACACAACTATGTAAGTTAATTCAGCTTCTAGAGAAAGTAATTAATACTTCACATACCTCCGCCTTTAAAAAAAATGGGAAACCAAGAGGGGACACATCTCCTATTAGGATCTGAGGGATAATAGGTGAGGAGGAACCATCTCTACTAGATGCAGAAGGGTGAATTCTTTTGGTTTGCTTTCGTATTTTCGTTCAGAAGGCTTTGCTTAAACAGTCCCCAAGGCAAGAGAACTGCAGGTGACTGCACATCTCACTCCTTGCGAACCATTCCCTCCAGTAAGGGTCAAAGTCTTCACCACAGAACTCAAGGAGACTGCTAGAAAGACTCAACTCAAATGTAATAGATAAAACCCCTTATTTTAACTCATATCATAGAATTCTAGAAGCATAGAATAGTTTGAGTTGCAAGGGAACTTAGAGATCATCTAGTTCCACCCCCCCTACCATGGGCAGTGATATCTCCACCTAGATCAGCTTGCTCAAGGCCACATCCAACCTACCTTTGAACACTGCCAAGCTTGGAGCTTTCATAACTTCTCTGGGCAACCTGTTCCAGTGCCTCACCACCCTTACGGGGAAGAATGAATTTCTTATGTCGCATCTCAATCCAGCTTCTCTCAATTTGAAACCATTATCTCTTGTTCTGTTACTCCACGCCTTTGTCAAAAGTCCCTTTCCAGCTCTCCTGGAGACCTCCTCCAGATATTAGAAGGATGAGAGGCCTGCCTGGAACTTTCTATTCTCCAGGTTTCATCAAGAACTTCTAACTTGAGAAATAAAATATGTGAAAGATAATAATTGCTTGGTCATCCCCAGGCCACTTGGCACGTGTACACCCAAAGTAGGTTGCTGTCATCCAGCTGTCAAGGTGAAAGGAAACTACTAAACAGACAGAGACTTGACCTGAGAAAGGTTTCATTTATTTCCAAGGACTTCAACATGAGCTCTGGGTTCAGGCACGGAATGCTGACCAGAGCGAGAGCCTGGAAGCAGTCCAAGCACAACCAGAGCTGAACAAGAATTTTGCTTTAGAGATTCATAATTTGATGTCTTTGCTTTCAGGGCTGACATAATTCCTTCTAACAATTTTGTCCTAACTGTGAGCATGTACCTTTTGGCTCCACAAAACTCTCAGAACCCCAAACCACACAGAGATACATTTGGTTTTCCTTACTTTAAGTCTTAGTATCTTAAACTTAATCTGTCTTTCTTTTTTAAAGGTGTGTTTCAGTGATGACAGTTGTGTTCTCAGTCCCTTTTGTTGTCACCCACCTTCCCATTATTCAGACTCATTGAATCTCACACAGAAACATTGCCATTCATTCCTTCTTCTTCCATTTCCTTCAAATCTGTTGAAATGTAACATAGTCTATTGAGCCAAGTGAGTTTGCATTATTCATGACCAGAGAAACTTTCTGGATAATTTCTATTACCTTTTGCTTTCCAAAGTATTAAGTGGCACATACCATTAGTATTTTTCTCGTATCAGTCCATTCATCACTTTTACCTTGTTCATTATACTTCATTCTCCATTCTCCTCTGACAGGACAATGGCAACAATTCCACTCAATTCCCCCTTGGTGTTTCACTTTATTTTGCCAAATGTATATTGATATTTGGATGGCCAAGGCCAGTTTATGCTCGGGCAACTAATGTGATTTTTGTCTTATTATCAAGCCACTTTAGTTCCTGGGAGGTATCTAAAATTCTGCATGTGTGTGTGCGTGCCTTTTCATATCCTTAATATTTGCATTTAAAATGCCCATATGTTAAGTGTATGTAGTCCATCAGAAGTAATCAAGGGCAGGATGAAAAGTAGGTTTTGTACAGCAGAAACCCAACAGTGATGCTTTCAGTGGCGTAGTTTCGATTCTTCCAGGCACCTGCAGCTTATTGTGACACTACTGAAAGCATGGAAATCATGCTCCATTTTTGGTAGCTTTATTGTTCAATCCTTTCATCTGGACAGCTGTTTTCACTGGATTACAAGCAGTTGAAATGGACTCTCTTTCCCCAGAGATTGCTTCCTGCTATTTCATCTCTGAAGACATTTAAGTCTTTCTCTACCTAGCTCATAACTGTTCTTTGTATGTTGAAAGAAACGGTATCATTTTATTTATTTATCACTAAAGCAATCAGTTTAGGGAAATAGCAAGGGTCACCATCACCCATGGTGAAATCTGTGAGCTAATGGAGCTGTATTCACTTGCACTCAGCTGAGCTTGGCATCATTCCTGAAATACAGTAAAAATGAGGAGCAGAATAGACAGGAACAGTTTAATGTAAGGAAACTGAATTGAAACGACAAGCAGCTGAGTGTGCGAAGTTCTACAGACAATTAAGGGCAGCCCTTCAGAAGTGAGATGGGCATTTAGGTGACCCACACTTAATAACCTGTGGGCTTTATAGCCTTGGCAGAGCCATACTCTTTAGATAAAATCTTAATCAGGTTTCTAGAATATACAGCGGTAGATAACAGGTTACTCAGCGGCTGATAAGCAGAAGGTCTCTTAGACTTCAGTGGCAATCGAAGGAGGCTCTTACTGTCCTTGTCAAGTGGGCTGGTGACCAATGACATCAAAATACTGTAGCCTAAATTGGCATAAACTGGTTTACTGCAGGTCTTGCTGTTCCCTCCATACATCTGACCGATAACATCTCCTTTGTGCTGACACAGGCATTCATTCAGGCACGCACTGCTCTGGGAACAAATTTGGGTTAAAGCTGCTCTGAAGAGGTTATTTCTCAATTTATGTTATTTTGCTATTCCAGTTCATTGTGCAGCTCCGCAACCACCAGGCAGTGGCGCGCAGAGAAAGAGCTTCACGGTGGTAGGAGAAAGCAGCTTGGAATAGGGACAGCAAAGGGTAAGACCTCTCCCCATGTTACAAATTCTGGCTCATTCTCACTCGAGGAGCTTGTTGAACAGCATCGTTAGTTTTAACAGTTTCACTCTTTGCTGTGTGATTTCATGACCTAGCAAGACTTGAGGGTATTTTTGATTCTGTCTGAATAAATCCTTTCTCTCAATTAGAAGCAGTTCTTACCCCATAACATGTCATTGCAGGACATCACCTGAACAGAAAACTGAAGGCATTGTTGATCTCCTTCTTAAACTCTTTCTTTATTTTAAAATACTTTCTTCTTTTATTCCCCTGTTAAATAATGGTTCTCATGTCTTGATCGAAAAATATAATCTATATTTTTTTTCATTTTTTTTAATAGTTATTTCCTTTAAAAATATAATATAGAATGAAAAAATAGAGATGATATTTATTTGGAAATAAAATAAGGTCAGATAAAAGCACTGAGGGTGAGAAAAGGCTGATATGATATTGTAACCCTATTTCTGCATTCATATGGAAGTTATTCAATTTGTTTCTTAATTGGTTTTCATTATTCAGAAATGACTCAGATAAATTTTGTATTTCTGTTTTATTTAACCACTGAGGCATGGATCAGTGAATGACACTGGTACTGTTACTTTAAATACCATGCAGTTCTTTCACCTGCTGAAATACTTTTTGAAGTTTTTGGTGATGTTTTACTTTCTCAACCACCTATGCAGAATGTTTCACAAAACTAAATTGATCATTGGAAAAAAAAAGGTGCAGAGAATATCAGGCATTTCCAATAAAACATTTTTTTGGAAAGATTAGATACACTCCCTTGAAAGTAATTTGGAAGGATTAGATTTAGATTCTGAGTTCTTCTGAAATCTATCTGTTGAATTTCTTAAACAGGAGCCAATAATTAAATGCAATTAAAAACTACAAGATATTGAGGCTGTAGTTGTACCTAACTGAGGAGATGACAAAATCCTAGTGAGGATATCCTGAGTCCTGTGGTCAGCTGCAAGAATAAGGTGTGAGTTAGGAACACCAGTCCTTTCCTCAGCTTATTTTACATTGGGTGTACTCTAAAAATGAGGGGTGTAGCACCAGCCTAGGATTTGTTTTCCCAGAGTGGTTTACGTTTTCAGCATTACCAAATATTTAATCAAATTGTTTAGCTGCAGGCAGCTGAGAGCTTCAGAAGATGTGTGGTAAAAGAGAAAGTTGAGTTCTTAATGGAGTTGTAGGTGGGCTAGTGCAAAAATGAAAGGGTAGCAGCAGAAATTCATAGAATGCTTTAGGTTGGAAGGGACCTTCAAGATCATCTAGTTGCAACCTACCTGCTAGACACCTCCTGCTAGATCAGGCTGCTCAAGGCCCCATCCAACCTAGCTCTGAACACTTGAACCAGGGTTCACTTTTCTAGTCCTTCCTGGTGTGATATTAGATCCATGCTGTGCTTGAGAAAGACTCTGACTAGAAGCTCTGAAACCGTGACCCTGGTGTACTTGTGTTAAAGGCAAGTAAAGAACATGTGCCAAAAGAAGCCTGGTCTCTACCAGGCAGCTCTATTATCTATCTCTCTATTAGGCAGCTCTCACGCTGCATTAGGTGTGTTTTCAGTGCACTTGATGCACCAAGGAAGAAGTAGGAGGGACCAGATGCCACTATGCCACTTCCATTCTGAAACATAAGCTTAGGGCATCACTCAGAGCATTTTCTTCAGAGACTACATCTTTCAAGGCTCTTCGAGCTTAACTAGATTTATACAATGGACTTGTAACAGACCAACCTAAAGCACTCTTATTTCAGAGACAAACCAGCTGCTGACACACCCGACCAAGAAACTCATTAGGTTTATCAACAGAAAAGCCCTCCGCTTGTTTTCAATGCTGATGCCTAGCTGAGGCACAACTATCACCTCAGCTAGCTTAATAAGCAGGTGGGCTCAACCTTCAAATGCCTTCCTTGGCTAGCAGGACTAGATGTCACTCCAGGCTTCAATTAGAAGGTGTTTGCCAGCTTGATGGACTCTACAGCATGCTCTGTTGCACTGTGGTTGTGGAAAATGCATGTGGAGTCAGCTTTGGTCCATCTGTGTTGGCTGTGCCTGTGATCCTGCAAGGAGTACAGACAGCCAAGATAGGAGAAAGAGATGCTTGTTGAGTGTTTGCAAGCCCCTCTGCATTGAGTTGTTTGAGTCTAATCATTTCACCCTGAGTGTGTTCCTGACCTATTCCAAATTTAATTTAAAGTGTCTTAAAGTGTTAAGGATTTAAGCTGTCTTTGCCACCCTAAGTTATGACTGTTCCAGTTGTTCTGATTCAGAATAGCTTCATTTTACATTTCTGTACATCTGCACCCCATGCAACTTCAGTGTAACTGTTCCTTGCAGTGTATTTTCTGTAGATGTGTTTTTGTAGTAGGCTTTTGTAGTTCTTTTTGTTCTTTGTATTTTAGGTAATGTATTATTAGTCCAAAGTGTAGCTCTCCTTTGTGCTCCAAGTTCGACCTTTGAGTAAATACTACCAACATTTTGAGTTGGTGGTCTCTCTATTCCTTGGAATCCCTTCTCTGTGTTGAGTGTTGGAGCTATGTGTGGGCAATGAGGTGGAAAGGCATAGTCTTTAGCATTCTCGTGCTTTGGGGGTCTAAAAGGGGACTTTTGCCTGAATTTATCTGGGGTTTGTTTGAGTGGAGACCTGAGGTGTGCAGACCAGACATCTCCTCTTGTGAAGGGTGGGAAAAGACAGGGTGTAGGCTGGAGCCAAGGCTGTGAAGTACACTGGAGAATAGCTCTGTCCTGCTGATTGATTTGCATTTTCATCAATTCATTAATTGATCTGCTTCAATTTGGTCTTGTTAGCCTTTATTAGGATAATGGTGAGATGATGCAGATATTGTAATATTGATTTTTATCTTAAAGAGAAACTGATACATTGACCTGTCAGGATATGGCATTGCACAGAAGCAGGCAGCTCTGCATACACTAGGTACTTATGGATGAGAGGGAATAGATTTAAGCTTGAGGACAGTAGGTTTAGACTGAATGTTAGAAAGGAATTCTTTAGAATGAGGGTGGTGAGATACTGAGCAGGTTGCCCAGGGAGGTTGTGGATGTTTTCTCCTTAAGGACAAATTGGGCAGGGTCTTGAGCAACCTGGCCTAGTGGAAGGTGTCCCTGCTCATAGCAGGGATTTGGAAGTAGGTGATTGTGGAGGTCCCTTCCAATCCAAACCATTCCATGGATTTGTGTTGTATTTTGAGTCACCTACTGAAAGTGATCAAGCCATGTTTGAAAGTATGGATGCAGAGCCCAAAGTAGTAATTTCAGAGTAGAATGCTTTATTAACCTGGATGTATGTTCATGTTCTAACATTTTAGTAAGGATTGGAGTTTATATTTCTAGACTGAGGATATAGAATCATAGAAGGGTTTCAGTTGGAAGGGACCTTAAATGTGACCTAGTCCCAACCCTCCTACCATTAGCAGGAGTGCTGCCTACTAGACCAGCTTGCTCAAGGCACCACCCAGCCTGACTTTCAACACTTCCAGGCTTGGAGCCTCTAGAGTTTTTCTGGGCAACCTCTTCCAGTGCCTCACAACCCTCAGAGGGAAGAATTTCTTCCTTCTGTTTAACATAATGTAAGAAAATTTCCTTTCTCATTAGTGTTAAAAATATCCCACTTGTTCCCTGATGATCTGGTGTGACTCCTTCAGTAGCAGTTCTTTTACAAGTAAACCAAAATCAGTGGCCATGATGGTATAGGGGTGTGTGTATGTCCCCCTCCTTCATTTCACCCTTTCACTTTTCTGCACGTGTTTCAATATAGCAAAGCATGCATGCAAGGGGGGAGCTGCTTTTAATTAGGATGTTGGCAACTGTTGGTTTTACTCTTTACTCAGTACTACACTTTAGAGAAAAAGCCTCCAACCCATCAGCATCAGGAGGAGGTGGTTATGCTGTCTGATGGGTTTGTTATGGCATCCAGCAGTCCCATTCTAGGAAGCAGATGTGTATATCAAGCCGTGTACTTGGTGGGAAGACATGCTTCTGCAAATAAATTCATTGGTGAAAATCCTACACTGAACATTTGTGTTATACCATGATCATAGAATCATAGAATCATAGAATGGTAAGGTTGGAAGGGACCTCAAAGATCATCTAGTTCCAACTCCCTACCATAGGACAGTTAATGATGAGACCAGTTAATCATATTGACATTGTGATGGGAAAGCTGCTTTTCCACAAGCAAGTGCTCTTGTGAATGACAGAACTGTACAAATACTGGGATGCAATGATGAATTTTCAGGGTGAAATTCAGCTACATATATAGAATCTCTGCAGAAATCTTGTTTCTAAGCCATGGAGCAGAAAGGTCTGGTAGAGTCTATCTGCAGAAAGTTCTTAGCTCTTCACAGAAGAGCTTCTCATGTTATCTGCTGGGGAAGGCAAGCTGTTCAAATTTGCCCAGAGTTCAGGTGTATGAAATGTAAACTTAAATCCTTGTTATTTTACAAATTAAATTGCCTCTAGTAGAGAGGGAAGAACTCCATTAGTGAGATTTGCTACCATACCTGCTTGCCACAGTAAGCTCCTGCAGTCCTACAGGTTGGGAAAACAAAAGAAAAAAAAACCAAACCACAAATCTGTCTGCAGTCAGAACAATAGTCACTGTGACAGCAAAAAGCAATTTGGGTTTAACATAATTTAGCTGCTGGAATTGAACTTGCTTTTAAAGGAATTTCTAATGTAATGTTGGAAAGGGGAAGAATTGGATGTGATTTGTTTTTACTTTAAGTTTACCAGATCAAATATATTTTTCAGTGAGAAGAACCTTGGTTGGGCTTAAGATATTTAGGTGCACTTCATGATGTAGTTTGGGCAATGCACTCTGTAGCAGATCTGTTGGTATGAGTGGATCTTATAAGAGCAGTAAGGCACTAGTGAGGTACTTCTGGTCCTGTATTTTCTACTCTTCCTTTACAGAGTTTGATTGTCCTAAACTGGGCACCACTAAAAAAAAACCTCATCCCATTCTCCTGATACCCACCTTTTAAGTATTGATGAGCATTGAGAGGATCCTACCTCAGCCTTCTCTAGGCTAAAAAGCCCCAAGGCCCTCAGCCTTTCTTCGTAAGAGATATTCTAGTCTCCTTGTAATTTTTGGAGCCTTCTGCTGTAACCCTCTCAAGCAGTTTCTTGTCCTTGAACNAAAGGTACCTCTGCTTGTGAAAAGCAGAGTATTAGAAATCAGATACATATAAACCCTAGCATCCTACCCATCAGGAGTTTCAGCAGGAAGCCCCAGGGTAAGCAGAAAGCAAACACAAAGATTTTATATTCATCCATTCTCTGACGTATCTCTGATGCTTCCGTAAGTAGCTTCTTGTGTTCTAGATGGATTATTCTTCCATGCATTTATCAAATCTCCCATTACCTTATCTAAATGAATGTTCCATGAATGTTCATCTTATGGACAAGCAGAGGACATGGTATTGGATGTGATATTGTGTTTTGTTGGGTTTATTTTTTTTTCGTTGGTTGGGGTTTTTTTTTAGCACCATTATTTGCACTCCAAATTCTTGGAAATACTTTCTATTCTACACCTATAAATAAAAAAAAAAATAAATCCAGTCTTCTCCAATCCCTATGTTCTGCTTTTAAGCCTTTCTTCATATCTAGGTGCATCCTAGCCCTTAATTAGCTAAACACTTAAGATCTATTTAAAAAGCTGCATTAGTTGTGGTTTGCCTCCCTTTTTGCTGTTGTGGCAGTGAGTAATAAACAGTAGTCTTTAGGTGCAAGCCTTGAATGCCTGACTGAGACATCTCATCACTAAATGTCTGCACTGGCAGATACTCAATTCAGTATCCTAATTGATCCAAGCCACTGAGGACCACCTTGTAACTTCTGTGACTGCAATATGATGCACTTTCCTTGATGGTTTCATGTCTTGTTAGTTTGTAATTTAATGGAAATGGAATAATAAATTGGAATACAGTTCNTGAGAACATCGATCACAGTAGGACAATATTATTTTTTTCCCCTTTCTAATTTTATTCTGATACCTGTAACTATTGTATCACAATATCACCAAGGTTGGAAGAGACCTCAAAGATCATCAAGTCCAATCAGTTACCACAGACCTCAAGACTAGACCATGGCACCAAGTGCCACGTCCAAACCCGCCTTGAACACCTCCAGGGACGGTGACTCCACCACCTCCCTGGGCAGCCCATTCCAGTGGGGAATGACTCTCTCAGTGAAGAACTTTCTCCTCACCTCCAGCCTAAACTTCCCCTGGCACAGCTTGAGACTGTGTCCTCTTGTTCTGGTGCTGGTTGCCTGAGAGAAGAAAGCAACCTCCTGCTGGCCACAACCACCCTTCAGGTAGTTGTAGACAGCAATAAGGTCTCCCCTGAGCCTCCTCTTCTCCAGGCTAAACAATCCCAGCTCCCTCAGCCTCCCCTCATAGGGCTTGTGCTTGAGGCCTCTCACCAGCCTCGTTGCCCTTCTCTGGACACACTCAAGTACCTCAAAAAGGTACCTCTGCTTGTGAAAAGCAGAGTATTAGAAATCAGATACATATAAACCCTAGCATCCTACCCATCAGGAGTTTCAGCAGGAAGCCCCAGGGTAAGCAGAAAGCAAACACAAAGATTTTATATTCATCCATTCTCTGACGTATCTCTGATGCTTCCGTAAGTAGCTTCTTGTGTTCTAGATGGATTATTCTTCCATGCATTTATCAAATCTCCCATTACCTTATCTAAATGAATGTTCCATGAATGTTCATCTTATGGACAAGCAGAGGACATGGTATTGGATGTGATATTGTGTTTTGTTGGGTTTATTTTTTTTTCGTTGGTTGGGGTTTTTTTTTAGCACCATTATTTGCACTCCAAATTCTTGGAAATACTTTCTATTCTACACCTATAAATAAAAAAAAAAATAAATCCAGTCTTCTCCAATCCCTATGTTCTGCTTTTAAGCCTTTCTTCATATCTAGGTGCATCCTAGCCCTTAATTAGCTAAACACTTAAGATCTATTTAAAAAGCTGCATTAGTTGTGGTTTGCCTCCCTTTTTGCTGTTGTGGCAGTGAGTAATAAACAGTAGTCTTTAGGTGCAAGCCTTGAATGCCTGACTGAGACATCTCATCACTAAATGTCTGCACTGGCAGATACTCAATTCAGTATCCTAATTGATCCAAGCCACTGAGGACCACCTTGTAACTTCTGTGACTGCAATATGATGCACTTTCCTTGATGGTTTCATGTCTTGTTAGTTTGTAATTTAATGGAAATGGAATAATAAATTGGAATACAGTTCATCTTCAGAATTAAGTTTTGTTTCCCTTCCTTAAATTCTCTAGTGGCTTGTTCCTATATTCCCTGAAATGATTTATTTTTTTTTAATATAATATCAAAAACCTTAAAGTGATTGGAAGAGTTTACCTGGAAAATGGACACTAATAAAATGCTCTATTATAAGACTGACTTTTTGGGGGGAAGCTTGAGCAAATGACATAATCTTGTGCTTCTCACAACAATACTAGAGAAT
Source organism: Ramphastos sulfuratus (assembly GCA_013399055.1). Classification (NCBI taxonomy): domain Eukaryota; kingdom Metazoa; phylum Chordata; class Aves; order Piciformes; family Ramphastidae; genus Ramphastos; species Ramphastos sulfuratus. The sequence goes on from WBNM01003425.1 coordinate 22,308, forward strand.
AGTATTTTGCTGAGATGCTAATTCCCTGAGACACATTGTTAAGTTGGATCAGACATGTATGAAAGGATAGATATTAGAAAAACAAACAAAAGTGTAAAACCATGTTTCAACTGCAGAAAGAACTGTACGTGGAAAATGGCCTGTTAGAAGTTGTGTCAAATTGCCTGTGGTGTGGAATCTTGTTCCTCGGGAGCTGCTGGAACTAATTCTTTCCTCATACCAATTCTACATTGTCCAGTGGTGTGGCAGCCTGTGATAAGAGGCTGTTCCACATTTAGAAAATAAGAATAGCAGCTGAGCTAAGGATGTTGCTGGAGAGTTAACTTATATATGTTGACTTTAAGGGCTTAAGTCAGACCCCCAACTTTATTTAAATGTATTTTATATTGAATTATAATAATCATCCTACTTACCTCCCATCTGCTAAGCTGCTTAGAAAATAAACAGTAGGTACTGCCTAAGCATATGCACTGCAAATAAACTGTCAGAGAGCCATTACAGGATTATTCTTTTGTTGTAGCTGTCACTGGGTGAGCTGTTCTTCGTGTGCTTGCTAAATTAGATGAGGAATTTTTTTCTTTTAAATACTCTTTGCTTTCTATGCCAAGGTGTCCCTGCTTACTTGTTTTGTATAACATGCTATTGAAATGAAATGGAGAAGCTTTACTCTGCAGCACTCAGTCCTGCCTGCCAGATGGCTGAGTGACTTCTGCCTCACAAGTCTCCACATTTTCATGCCCTGACAACTGGATTTACAAATGGTGTGATCTGAGTATGTTGAAATGAGAGGCAAGGAGCTTTAAACAAAACAAAACAAAACAAAAACCCACAAAACCCAAAACCTGCTACATGTCTGTTTTCGTTTAGTTTTAAGTCTCTGATGAGATCCTTAGATACTTCAACTCCATGCCAGTCTCATCAGAACCTCCTATGTTATCCCAACCCTGCAGAAAACTCTCCTGGTTGTACTCACCAATTGAGATCTCTAGGTAAGAAGATATGTTTCTTTCTGGTTTATATTCCCTTATACTCCATGGTTTCTTTTGAAAGTCAAGTTTTATTTCCTTTCAACATCCCTTTGAAGATGTTTCATGAGAAATCATCAACATAACTTACATAAATAACTGTCTTCCTTAAAAAGTGGGGTAGATATTACTGACTAAATTAATACTGTCTAATGGTCCACAGGAGAGTTACATAGAATCATAGAATGGNATTAATAGAGAAGGAGAAAGCACTGTAGCAAGAGACGCTTCAGCCCATTTGATAAAATGTTCTGTTTGGTTTATGGAAAAGGTGTAGATTTTAGAGCTTGAGAATCACAAACAAATGAAGCTCAAATGTGGTATGTATTAGCTGATGGAAACGAGAAAGGTCGTAGGTAGTAAGAATTCTGAAATAGGATGGGTTTTATTTTCCTTTTAAAATAGCAAGGGGAATTGTTTGGTTTTACAGTTTCAATAACAGAAAATAAAGTGGTATTTCACTCCAAGTCAAGCTCTATGGCTTCAGTCCTGTCAAACAGATTATGTTTTTGTAATTCAGTTTTCTGTTTTTCTTTGCATTTGATTTACATACATATATATATATATATNAACTTGAGACTGTGTTTCCTTGTTCTGTTGCTGGTTACCTGGGAGAAGAGACCAAACCCTACCTGGCTACAACCTCCCTTCAGGCATTTACCTGCAGTGAAGTTGGATTATTTGGGTTAGTACACTGTGCAGAAGAATATGTTCTCACCAAACTCAGTCCTAGCAATCCCTGAGGACCTTCTATCCCCCTGTTTGTAGTAGGTGCTGTGCTGCCAGGTCAGTGCATCAGAGAACCTTAAGCTAATCTTAAGAATATTAAATTGCTGTACTGCTGCAAAAGCCTCCAAAGTGAACAAATCACTGTCTTCAATGATGTTGTTCCAGGAGTGTTTCCATCCTTGCCCTGTAATGATCCTGCTACAGGAATGAATGTTTTCACATAATGGCAACCACTACCAGACATAATAAATTTGCAGGGGTTGATACCAGTGATGTACTAGACAGTTGGAAAAGAACTCTTCAATCTCTCTTGACAGTAGGCTTACATGATGACAGACCTCAGCAGTTCTTCAGCTAGTACCTTCTGCTATGTCAGTGTCTATTTCTATTCCTGCATGCCTAGAACTAGAGAGCTCTTTGCTGGTATCAGGCAGCAGTCTTTGAATCTCCTGACTCTGGGTGCAGAGAATGACTGTCTTGTATCGAGGAGGCAAACAAGAATATGTTGGCTAACTAAAAATAATGTATTATAATCTTAACTCAGTTGTTAAGACTTCACTTGTTAACAGTTCTTTATTAACTCAGAGACATCTCTTGTTTGTTACCTACAGCAGTTATCCTGCTGGCTTCCACTGAGCCAGCCCACAACTGCCCTGTGGTTGGGTTTTTAGCTCATGGTACTAACAGAAAGTTTTGGAAATCAAATGTGTGGTTAAAGTCCTGAGTCTCATCCTTACTACTTATCCCCTACTGGCCTCATTCTCTTAAAATCTTGCTCCCTCTCTACCCTTCAGAGGATGCTTTCCTTGTAATTGCTGGGTTATAGTTTGCCTAGAGGTCTCTAACTGCTCCCAACCTCCTGCGGCTGAAATTCTTCTTGTAAAGATGTTTTATTTCCCCCCTGAAAAGTGTCTATTTCGTGACTTTTGCAGCCTTGCTTAAAAGTAAAATTGGACAGTAATCCTTCAGAGTGCTTAGATAAGCCCCTCAGGGAATGATAATGATATTGGCCATTTTCTAAATAGCTGAAACATAGCTTCTGTTTGAAGGAACCATTAAAGAGATGAGTAATCGCTGGTGACAGATCTTCACAATGGTATTTCAACAACTAATTAGGATTGTTGTCACAGTTAGTGGCATTTCTTCCTGGTAAAGCAGCATGCAAAATACCCCTTGTATTACAAACTATTGTAGCTGACAGTCCAGAAGCAGCTGATGGCTGTGAGGTCAGTCTGTAGCTGCCCAGAATAGTGAAGAAATGATTAAATGTCTGTGAGCTTTGAGACAGAGATGTTCTCCAACTAATTCTGGTGAGACTTTGACATGTCATCTGGTGCTGATATGAAGAATCTTCCTAGACCTAATTCCTTATCTAGGAAAAGGAAACAGAAGCCAACAAAAAAAAAAGTGTTATTAAAGCATAACCTTCATATTGTTCAGGAACCATGCAGTAAATAGGTTCTCTTGGGTGGGCGAATGCATTATCATATTTCCCAGGCTAGCAGTCTGTTTGGAAGTGACAAAATGAAAACAAGAGTAGCTGGAAAGATGAAGATTTTTCCCTGACTCCAAACATCTTCCTTTTTTTTTTTTTTTTTTTTTTCAGTGGCAGCCACAAGTTTTGCCTTTGTTAGTTCAACAGCTGATTAAGAGAACAGGCTTTCAGTTTTCCTGCTTTCTTTAGTGATTATAATGTGTCAGAGTTAGAAAAAAACCAGAGTTTATTTGACAGATTAATCATGGTGTTTGGAGACAACTTGTATTTTCTGAAAAGGTTTTAATTTTTTTTTCCAGGTGTAAACAAAAAAGGAAATGTGCTAATCTAATTCCTTGAGGTAGTAAACCAGAATATTTCTACTACTGATTAATTCCAATACCTGATTGCCTTGAATAAGCCAGGGCTAAGTCAGCTTTTTCTTGTGACAGAAGTTTATTCATTACACTTGCTTTACACTGCTGTGGAAATTAAGCAAAATATCATTCAGCCTGCAGAAGGGAAGGCTCCAGGGAGACATTCCTAGAAGCCTTCCAGTATTTGAAGTGGGCTTCAGGAAAGCTGGAGAGGGACTTTTGACAAAGGCATGGAGTGACTGGATGAAGCATAATGGCTTTCAAATGGAAGAAGTTGAAGTTAGATTAGACTTTAGGAGGAAATTCCTTCTCATGAGGGTGGTGAGGTGCTGGAACAGATTGCTCAGAGATGTTGTGGAGGTTCCAAGCCTGGAAGTGTTGGTAGCTAGGTTGGATGGGGCTTTGAGCAAGCTCATTTAGGAGATGTCCTTGCCCATGGCAAGAGTGTTGGAATTAGGTGATCTTTAAGGTTCCTTCCAACTAAGACTATTCTATAATTTGCTGATTCTGAAATAGAAGAAACAAAAGAGGTTTAGAGATGTTCCCATGAGTTTTCAGTGATCAAGGTTCCATGTGTACCTCTATTGCTCTGTAAGCTGCTTGGAATTAATTAGAAATTTTGGGAATCTGCACTTAGTTGGTTACAAAGAACAGTCTCTAAGATACTTATTTTACTTTGTACTCATAGTAACTGATGCAGAGAAGGAAAAAAAGACAATCCTGTTAAAAGACAGTGTAACACCATCTATCTTGTTCAGAATTAAGTTTCCTCAAAGTGAGCATTTCTGTCTCTGGAGAAAATTGAGATGTCATGATTTTTTTTTAAAGCTCTGATTAGTCCTTAATCATCATTCATTATTTCTACATAATCTAAGCAGCTAGTCCCCAACAACCATATCCTAAATTAGCAATGGGTAAGCAATGCCACTGAGCCTATGCCTCATTGCCCTACATACATATTGCCAGATGTGCAAACAGTTTGTCATGGCTGAAGCAGAGAATCAGCCAGGTGCAGAGCTCTTTCACCAGGCAAACCAGCATCTGTGTAGTGAGCAATGCTATAGAACAAGGAAGAGGAAACTGTATGGAAGTAGGGAGAAGAACTGACTTCATGGTGCTTGAGAAACAAGCTGAAGCACAGTGAGTTTTAGACCAACAATCTCTATGGAATCAGAATACATTTGGTTAGGAGAAAACCTCTATAACCAAGTCCAACCATCAACCCAACACCACAATGCCCACGTAACCATGTCCTCAAGTGCCGTGTCTAAATGTTTATTGCACACCTCCAGGGATGGTGACTCCACCACCTCCCTGGGCAGCCTGTTCCAATGCCTGACCACTCTTTCAGGAAAGAATTTTTCCCTAATATCTAATCTAAACTTGAGGCCATTCTGTCATTTGATACTAGGGAGAAGAGAGTAGGCTTCACCTTGCTCCAACCTCCTTTCATGTAGCTGTAGAGAGTAATAAAGTCTCCCATCAGTAAACGAAAATTTCCTCAGCTGCTCCTCACCAGACCTGTTCTTCAGACCCTTCACCAGTTTTGTTGCCCTTTTCTGTTCCAGCACCTTGATGTCTGTATTGTAGTAAGAGCTCCAAAATGGAACCCAGGACTCAAAGTGTGGCCTCTCCAGTACTGGGTGTCGCGGAAGGGGGAATTAGCTACTGTGAGATGATATTTCAAAAATATTAATATATAGTTTATTAATATTAAATATTCAGAACT
>WBNM01003427.1:0-63804 GCA_013399055.1 Ramphastos sulfuratus
AGGCAAAGTGCAAGGTCCCGCACACGAGTAGGGGCAATCCTCAGTATCAATGCAGGCTGGGGGATGATGAGATGGAGAGTAGCCCTGCAGAAAAGGATTTGAGAGTGCTGGTGGATGAGAAGCTGGGCATGAGCCAGCGATGCACAGTTGCAGCCCAGAAGGCCAATGGCATCCTGGGCTGCATTAAAAGAAGGTCAAGAGAGGCAATTCTTCCCCTCTGCTCTGGCAAAACCTGACCTGGGAGTGCTGTGTCCAGCTCTGGNACCTGGCCTGGGAGTGCTGTGTCCAGCTCTGGAATCCTTAACACAGAAAGGACATGGACCTGTGGCAGTAGGTTCAGAGGAGGGCCACGAAGATGGTCAGAGGGTTGGAACACCTCTCTTGTGAAGACAAGCTGAGAGAGTTATGGCTGTTCTGCCCAGAGAAGAGAAGGCTCCAGGAGACCTTGTAACAGCATTCCAATATCTGAAGGGGACTTATAGGAAGGCTGGGAAGAGACTTTTTACAAGGGGTTGTAGTGATAGGATGAGAGGTAATGGATTGAAGCTTGAGGAGAATAGATTTAGACTGGAGATTAGGAAGAAATTATTTACAGTGAAGGTGGTGAGACACTGGCACAGGTTGCCCAGAAGGTTGTGGATGCCCCCTCCCTGGAGGTGCTCAAGGCCAGGTTGGATAGATAAGGTCTTGAGCAATCTGGTCTAGAGGAAGGTGTCCTTGCCCATGGCAGGGAGGTTTGGAACTAGATGATCTTCAAGGTCTCTTCCAATCTAAACTAATCTATAACTATATTTGTATAAAATCTTCCTAATTACTACAGGTAGCAGTCCAATTAAAGAGAAGCTCCACAGGAATTAATTGTATTAGAAAGAGCTCATCTATTGAGGAAAATGAAACCAAACAATTGATCTTTTTTATTTGAGAATTCTTTTTTTTTTCCTCCAAACTTTTGAGATGAGTCATCCGAATTCTATGTATTCCCAAGGTCTTTGACTCATTCAGCACCACAGCAATCTTACCTGGTATATTCAATAACATTTATGCTAAAAGAAGGATGTATAAATAATGTGGCAGCTATGTTTTCTATGTTTACTTGTTAATTTTTATTAGTTTGGTAATAGAAGTACTGCTAATAGTCTGTTTTCCATTCTTGGCTTGTCCCTATTGCTTCATTATGTGATTTTATAGTTCCCATTAATGAATCAAACTAAAATTTAAGCAATATGATAAATGTAGCGAGCAACCATCTGCTTTGCCTTAATTACCAAAAAACTTTAATGCGTCTGCGTGTGCCTCTTTTGAATACCAATAGTTTCATTTCTCTGTGAAAGCTAACTGCTAGGAAAAAACACATCAGAAAAGGCAATTCTGTCCAGCAGTAAAAAGTTTGGAGCCAGTCCAATGGTCCTTTTCCTCGTGCTAAAAGTTCCCATAAAACAAGCAACTATACTATAGAATTGGGTTAGTGCTTCCATGAAGCCCTGAAAGCAAGTTTTACATGCTGTCATATTCAAATTAATGTCACTATATCTCCTCAAATCATGTCACAGTTTAGTTACCACATCTGCAGCCCAGGCAAGCTAAGCACTGTGTTTGGTTTTTGTTCCTCGCTTCAAGAAGGACACTGAGGTGCTGGATCAGATCCAGAGAAGGGCAGTGAAGCTGCCTAGAAAACAGGTCTGGTGAGGGAACTGGGGTTGTTTAGCCTGAAGAAAAGGAAGCTGAGAGAAGGCCTTCTGACTCTCTATAGCTACATGAAAGGAGCTTGGAGCCAGGTGAGTGGTTATCTCTTCTCCCTAGGAACAAGTAATAGTACAAGAGAAAATCACAGTCACAGTATCAGCAAGGTTGGAAGAGACCTCAAAGATCATCAAGTCCAACCCATTACCACGGACTTCGCAACTAGACCATGGCACCAAGTGCCACGTCCAAACGTGCCTTGAACACCTCCAGGGACGGTGACTCCACCACCTCCCTGGGCAGNAAAATGCCCTCAAGTGGCACCATAGGAGGTTTTGGTTGGACATGAGAAGAAAGTTCTTCCCTGAAAGGGTTCCTAAACACTGAAACAGGCTCCTCAGGGAGATGGTTGAATCCCTGTCCCTGGAGGTGTTTGAAAGCTGCAGAGATGCGGTGCTCAGGGCTGTGGTTTAGCACCAGACTTGGTAGAGTTAGAGAATGGTTGGACTTGATGATCTTAAAAGTCTTCTCCAACCAAAACCATTCTATGACTATTCTGTGATTCTAAGTACAAATCCTTTGCTCCCTGAAGACATCTATATTCAGATATTCTGCAAGCACTTAATTTTCTTTCTAGAAGATGTCTATCATTATCAACATCACTCATAAGTGTTCAGCTGCACTGCTATAAATTGATTTTCCCAAACAGTAATGCAGTCAAGAAAAATGAGATTAAAGGGTATTTTAAATGTGTAGCTATTTATTAAATAAATTAACCAGAGCAGAAATTTTCATCATACTAACCTTAGTTTTCAAAAAAGCAACTTTCATTAAGGAGAGAAGTCTCTACAAGAGAACTCAAAGTAAACAGGGAGGGGGGGGAAATCACAGCTACTCTGCACATTCAGAAATCACTTTTGGACATTTTAGAACAAAGACAACACATATTCAGACATCACTGGATACAACAGACAAGAATATTTCCACAATGTATTTCAGGTCACCACTTTTGGTATTAATATTCCAAGTAAATAAGTAAGCTGTGAACAAGAAAAGGCACGAAACACAGTAACATGGAAGAGAAGGCTGTGCAATACAAAATGCTAGAGAAAAAGGTGGCAACATGAAAAATAAAAGGATGCAAAATTGTTTAGATGATCCACAATGCTTTGATCAGGGATATGAGAATCACCACCACTATTATATCCTCATCTAAGTGCCAAAACAGGTGTCAGAAGTCAGCCTAAGCAAAATGGGTACTTTAATAATGCAAAACAGCCACACTAATCTTAACACACAAACCCACACACCCATGCAGCCACCATATCCTTTAAATATGATTCTTCCCACAGTTACTAACTAATTAATAGTCTACACAGGATGATTTTTAAAAATAATTAAAGCCTTGATTTGGAAACATACTGGAAAGGCAACAGAGGGGAAAATATCAGAAAAAAAAATGTCGATAAATGTTGAAGGAAAGAAGTAACTTGTGAGGAAGAGACAGAGTAAAATGTTTGTATCATATTTATCTTAGGTAGTTCGTGACTAAATTGTGAAAGATGTTCAATCAAAGACAGGTTAGATAGAAATTTGAAAGGAAGCCAAGAAAGTGGCAGAATCCCAACTCCTTTCTTTACGTAGTATTTTGGCATTCCAAATAAACAGCGAGAGGTCAAGTTTGGAATGGTTTGCATGAGAAATAGTGACAGAGACAAAACAAGACATGAGTAGACTTTGTCTGAAGGGATGAAAGGACTTCTATTTCAGGGAAGTCAGCTCCAACATGCTAAATAACTACCCAATGTTTCTCTTGGAACAGAGAATGAGGAGGCTCAGCCTCGATTTTAACCACATGAAGTTCGGTGTTATGAGTGAACATTCACAATGACACATTCAGAAGAAGATCCAAGGTATCTTCTCAAACGCAAAACAGCTGATGACATCAAGTAGTTAATAAACCTACTGAAGAACAGGATGAAGGAGCAGATGGTCACAATACCAACCTGAGAAACACTGACAGAAAAGGGAAGAGCAGCATTGCAGATTCTTGCAAGATCAATCCTTTAAAGCTCTGTAGAATGAGATTCTGCCAAAGGGCAATTCACAAATCAACAGTCATTTCAGGGCCTCTATAAAGAAAAAGCATCATGACCAGGCCCCAGATTGCACATCTTCTTATCATCTTAAATCCTAAAATGAGACTCAAAAACTACAGCTTTTTGAGATGGTCCTTGATTTAAGTCTTTGGCCAGTCAATAATTAAAGGTAGAAGATCTACCTGTAACTATGTGTTCTTTAGAATGCAAAAATCCTGCCCATATTTTTCCATTCCGCTTTCCTTTGGTAAGGTCTTTTAACCTTTTGCTTTAAAATTTATTTTATAAAGTGGGTTTCCCCACTCCCTGCATAGCACCACTAATCTTGAAGGGCAAGAAAGCCTATTTAAATGCATTGGAGTGCATTAGCATGCAAAAATGAGTCCTTACAGCATTCTAATTGAAGAAGGTGCACTTCAATTAGTTACAGCATCTGCTGTCAAAAATTCTACCCTCACAGGAATCTCATCAACAAAAATCTGATTTTCATGTTTCTGACAAAAATCGCCCAAATGGGCTCTCCTGGCATCAGTGTTGTAAGACCTAAAGAGCTAAAAGCCTCTGTGGTTTGCACTCCCCTGTCCTTTCTAATTTGCAAAGAATTACTCTGTTCTCTTACTGTGAGGTCAGAAAGCTGATTCAAAAGAACATGTACTGAGAAGCAGGTGTTACCAACACATGAAGAGGACTCTTAGAGGTGTATCTGCTGAACAAATCTCCAGCAAGCTGGGTTTGAGGGCCTTTAGTCTAGCATTTTGTACGAGCCTTTGAAAGTAACCTGCTCTTTTAAGTCATCTGCAGTATCAACTCAATAAGAGGGTGAACAATTTTATTGTCAGAGGGCAAGTGGTGGGCAAGAAACATGAGAACTGAAACAGGACAGGTGAAAGGAGGATCAAATAGTATGGACACAGTTTTTCCCTCTAAAGAGACGCCAGGATTCTCAGAGGTTACCTTGAAGGTCTAAAGCTGTGCCATGAGCCTATCACACTGCTGGCTTTTTGCCTTAGCTGTAAAGGGTATGAAAGCCCTGCAGGGATCTACTTCACCAGGAGGTGGATTGTGTGCAAAACTTCCATCCTAGCTTTCCATAATTAAGACACCTTTTCAGAGCCAGACATTTTCAGACCTTGCAGAGCCAACTCTACTGAGTGCCACAAGGCTGATTACTAATGTAAATTGAATGGCCTCTAAGTATTGTCAGTCAGCCAGCCAGATGGTTTAGACTTGGATAGACTGAAAGCAAGTCACACAAACACCGATAAAGAATATGGAAGGAAGATAGGAGTTATTTTTGCAGGCATCTTCCAGAAGTCATTTCTTTCAGTAGATCACTGCTGTGAGCCAAATCTAAGAACTATCAGTGGATGATGGCAGTGCAAACCTGGGTGCCCAGTAGCAGTGGCAAATGAGAAAGACTGTCTTCTGCAAGAGGAGAAGGGGGGAAGAATTTAAATTAAAAACAAAATAAAAGAGTGGAAAAAATTGTCTTTGCAGAAGACAAGAACTGTGAAAACAGGAAACCAAACAAGCTTGCTCTGAGGCCTGCCTCAGCACAGCAAGAGTAGAAAAGTTTCCTTCAGGGCACACAAGCATCCTTTCACCAACACAAAACTCACCAACATCAACCTATTTTGTTCCTGCTCTGTAGCTAATGGCCAGTAGTGCTGGCAGATGACCTGCCAGCATTATATTGCTGGATTATATCCCACTGCTGAAAAGATCAATGATGCACAAAGGTTACTACTGGATTTGCAAGGTTAATTTCCTGAACTGTGCTTAGTCCACTGATGAAGCTCATTTCCTTACTAAAAAGAGAGAGATTTTTCCAATAACAGTACGAGTCATAATTTGGGAAGTTGATCAATATTAATTGGGCATGACCTGGCATACTTACTGCAGTGGGGGGGGGGAAAGGCAAAACAAATAAATTAAAAGGAACGACTGCTCCCAGAACTATTAAAGACCATTAAGAACAAAGCCTGAGAGGTAGATGTTGAGATGAGAGGGAGTTAATGAATTCTTATCTTCTGGCTGCAAGAAGGAAAAAATACCCAAACAGCAAAGACAACTACAGAAATAGGACAAGCACGCAGGACTTGCAGCTGCCAGAATTATAGGCTAATAGCATGACCAGAGCTAGCCAGAGGGTACTATTAAAACTAGTAAGCTAACACTAAAAAGATTAGTTTTTAATTTACTCTCCAGTCTTTTTAATATCTTCTAGAAGCTTTATTTTTTTTTAAATCAACCACCCTATTTTTGAGTTGTGTTTGCTTTAGAGAACTCTGCCACCACAAGATGCAATGCAGCCCATTCCCCACTCCGCCAGAGTGTGCTGCCAGCTAACCCCTTTCTGCCTAGTTTATCTTGGAAGTCCTCTTGTGTACATGCTGAACTATGTTTGACCATGATTCTCTTCTGAAGAAGCAATGTGGAAGCATAGTGGTGGCTATTTTACAGAGCTGTTGCTCCTATGTGTGTCACGACCCTGTGTCTCAAGCCAACCCCCAGAGTGGAGGAGTGGGAGAGGTGGTGTTGACATTCAAACATTTCCCTTGGCGTACACAAAACAGCTGATGAGTTTGGTTTATTAGATCAAACAAAAACTCTTTGTAAAGACACTTGGTTAGACCAGGGCAGAGGGAAAATGGGAAGAAAAAGGAGAGGATGAAATAGAGAGGCAAAGAGAGAGAAGTGAAGAAGTCAGAGAACAAGAAAGATATCACCACTTCTTGGATCCAGTGACAATTTCACAGGAACAGTCCAAGTTCTTGGTAGTGGGTGTGCATTGCAATGGAATCACAGAATGCCACAGCCTGGAAGAGACCTCTGGAGACCATTGGGTCCAACCAAAGCAGGATCACCTAGGGCGGTTCACACAGGAATACATCCAAGTTGGCTTTGAAAGTCTCCAGTGAAGGAGACTCCACAACCTCTCTGGGCAGCCTGTTCCAGTGCTCGGTCACCCTAACAGTAAAAAATTATTTCCTCACGTTGAGGTGGAACCTCCTGTGTTCCATCTTGTACCTGTTGCTCCTTGTCCTATCATGGGGCGCCACCAAAAAGAGCCTGGCATCTTCATCTTGACCCCCCACCCCTCAGATATTTGTAACAGGGTCTTGTGTGGCTTATGCGGACTGCAAAAGTAGCAGTCTTTTTATACCACTCTGGTGGTCTCTCCAAATCACCAAAAGAGAGATGTGCACGAGGGAGGTGTGCACTCCAGTGCAATGTCTGCCATTGGCCCTTTCCTGGTGTTGTCGAGGATGTTTTAGAGAGGCAATTCCTGCCTGTGCAGAAATTCTCTCATTTCATGTTAAGCCATCAGCTCTCCTCCAGAGCTCTGTTTAAGACCAAGTATGTCACATACCTAATTTGAGACAATAGAGTCATTAAAGGCTATCAGCTGTTCCCTGCCACACATATTGTTTCGAGACAATAGAGGACTGGGCTATCGCAACGTGGGTCACCAGGTAAGAGAAAAACCTGTCTAAAGAATAGGAGGCTCTATGATTTTCCTGCAACACATTCTCACAGGAATTGCCTATATATTTACTGTGATATCTCACCTACAGTCTTCAACAGTTTTATTTCAGTATCAGTGGAAATTTAATTATTAAAGCTTAGCTTCAGATGGCAAAGTGCCTTAAAACTGCCTCCTATGTAAACAATATTTCTCTCTGGAAAAAATAAATGCAACAAAATCATTAGCATTGACTTCAGGCCTACAGGTGAAGGTCAGTGGAACTCATCTGGTGAACATTCACTCCTCTCACACTGAGACTGAACATACCCTGCTGGAACGTAATGAATGCTTATGATCCAAGCCATGTCTCCATCGTGATCCCACCTCGACTGCTTTTTCAGTGAAAGCATCCAGCCCTTCCACCACTCACACATCTTCCTCGTTGTTTACATTTCCATCAGTCACAGAAACCAGATGGAAAATGCTCATTAAATCACAGATGGAGGGCACGAGTGGACTGGAACTGTGTCCCCTCTTTCACAAGGACTGTATTGCTGGAGATAAAGAATCTATCCAGTGCTTCTCAGGAATACATTTTGAGTTTAGCTTTTTATCATTTGCTGCTTTGTCACCTGCCATTTCCCCCTCTTCTAGGCTTTCCCTTTTTTATCTCAGACAGACTGGATCTCCACTGCACATTGTTTGCTCAACATGGTGCATGCAGACAGATCATTCCAGCAGCTTCAACGACCACTCCAAAGGCATTTTCCTCAGGAAAGGTCACGTCAGAGCATCTCTACTACAAGGCATGCTTTGACTCACAACTATCCAGCATTTTATTTTGCTCAAAGAGTTCCTGCTGCAATTTTTTCCAAAAGTCAAAAACGTCAAGACTCTTTGGGGAGCACTGGGTGTTTGTTCCTGGTTACCAGAATGTCCAGAAAGACATTTTCCTCCCATCTGATAATGCTGTATGGTGCTGCTGCTACTGCTACTGTAAAAGTAATATTCCTTACAAAGACATTTTCCTCCCATCTGATAATGCTGTATGGTGCTGCTGCTACTGCTACTGTAAAAGTAATATTCCTTACTTCCTAGCATGCTGGAGAGTTCTCCACCAAGATCAAAAGACTCAGCAATGACCCTTTGGGAATCCAGAGCTTGGCTTTGGATTGGCAGACGAGATGAAGTCAATTTTTTTGTTGTCATTCATTGGGCAAAGGCACTTTTCCCATGTGAGATTTTGCTTTCAAACAACACAGGAAGCTTTTCATCAGATACTTTTTTCCCCACTCATTAAAATTTTAGCATAGAATAAAATGTAAGTAAGGTTATCTCTTTGTTTCTAGGCTTATAGCAGCAGCACCATCAGATCCAGAAGTGTCTGCCATCACCCTCAGCACCTCAAACAAGATGAGCTTCCTTTAAGCACAGGCTGTTTCTGTAGGAACACAGCAGGTAAAGCATTCAGGGTGCCTGAATTACCCAAAAAGACAAACACTCCTAGAAAGGATAGGAGCTTGGGGACATGGGCTACAATGTCTCTTGGGAGTTATGATACCAGATGGTCATTTACTCATACTTTTCTTTCCAAACTACTGTTCCTAAGACACTCAAAGCAATTTCTACTGGTTCTTACAACAGCAGCTGAGGAGTAATCTGTGAGGTGAACGCAAAGTACGTTACTGTGGTGGGTTGAAATGAAGCTATATTTACAAAAGCAAGATAAAAATCTAGAAGTGTAAAAAAAATGCAATGAGTATGTACAAAATATATGCTTACATACATTTACAATTCAGAAATGACAGACGGACCCCCCTGAATTGTTCCCCACCTTTCTGGACAAGAGCAGATGGGGCTACCAGCAGCCTCCTTCTCCCCTCCTTCCCTTCCCAGTGCCTCACAGGTGCAATACACCAGCAAAAGGTCAGGAAAGAGATAAGGGAGTAATGCAAAGCAGAATCACAGAGAGAAGAAACAAAAAGGAGAAGCAAGAGAATTGTTTATGCAGCAAACTTTATCTTAATCAGTAAGCAAATGGAATGATCTAGACTTATCATTATTTTTCTTTTATATCCAATTTTGTTTACCTATATCCTGTTTATATCCTATTTTATTTACCTTACACTCTTTTCTACCCAACATTCATGTAATTTTCCTATTCTTGTTTATAATTAAGACACTAATTAAAGTGCTAGTTCTAAACTACCACATTTATCCATGCAATGCACCTTCCTAAACTGAACTTTATTCTCTTCACTCCTTCTATCTGTTGTGTACACCATGACATGTGCACATACATAAACCACTAAGTCAGAGAACAGGCTTGGCACTGTATCATAAGCCCTGTGTACAATTTATACTTCATAACCAATTTCTCTCTGTCTCCTTTGCCTTCTGGTACACAGCTTCTAACTCTAGTCTCTCAGACCTCATTAATTAGGTACCTTAACCTTGCATAAAGGCTTTGATGGGAGTCCAATATACTAAAACTAGTTGTTACAAAGCCACAACTGTCTTTCAGTAGGTGGTAATAAACCACTTCTCTGCAAGCCTGGAGGCATGGGTGCTTGCAGAGTAATGTCAGGCAGTCTGCTCACATCAAAGGTGATGGAAAAAAGTGAAATCCAGGCTCACATCACCTGCAGTTCCCAGAGACCTCACAGCTCTTTTCCACTGAGCTAAGACACCTGCTCCAATTCTCTGTATGCTTTCCAGCCTAATAAATATCCTTTGAAAAGCAAAGCCATGGCTGATCCAAGCACAACAAACCTGTTCCCTGAAGGATACTGACACATGGAAGCATAGAATCAGATCATCATCTTTCAGGAAGATTCATGATGGAAGAAAAAAGCACTCATTCCAAACCAGTCATTACCCAGTACCAGACCCAAATTCAAGTGCCTGCTCCAAATCACATGCATGAATTTTGTTCTCCCACATCCTAGGAACACATGATACTTTTTTCAAATAAAAAACTCTCCCAATCCATTCTACCCAGCAGACTACCAAGACAAGGATACAGATCTCTACGCATGCAAACTCTCTTGCTCTCCATTTTGAAGACAGTATTCCCAGGATAGATGTTGAGACTGTTGCACAGACACTTCTTCTACAGAAAGGGGAAAAAAGGGAAGTAGAAGTAGAGCTTTTTAGATATCACTGGAGGGAATGGATTACCAGGGCAAAGAATAAGGTTTCAAATATATAGTCTCCCTGGAGCTTTAGCTTCAAATTGAAGCCAGACAAAATCCAATCTTTCAACTTAAAATTGGAGAAACTGCATCTCCTGCTGTTTGCCACTGTGGCATTTCCATCAAGACCATAAACAGCAAAGCCTGTTCCATTCCCTGTGGACATTAAAGGACTTTAGTCTAGTTTCTATGAGATAGAACGTGCTCAGCTCATTTACTGCCTCTGTTGGAAAGTCTTACTGGCACAGAAAAGACAAGGGGTTCATGCACAAGTGAAGTGGTATTTTTCCCATCCCAGGAGATCACTGTAATTCAGTGTCAGGCCTGTGTAGGGAAGCCTGCTTGCTCCTATCCATGGCTCTTGACAAAAGCAGCATTTGTCACTGGTAACACTCACCTGCTATCCTCTAGAATTACCATGGAATCCACTGAAAACAGAGCCAAGAACATGAAATTCTGTCACGCTCCAGTTCATTATTCAGTACACTACTAAGCATTCTGCACCAGTCAACTTTTACAGATTGATTTAAGATATAGTCACAACTAGTAATCAAGTTATGAGGCTGTAAAATATGGACACTGACAGGAGTGATTCTACTGAGAGGAAAAGAATTTATAACCTCAAGGCCAAACTAAGGCGGAAAGTGCTGGTTTAAGTTCATCAGCAGGAACATCCAACCAGTCTTGAGGCACAGAGTTGCTTAACTCTCAACACTTGCCTCAAAGCCTGTACCCCACATCAAGGTGAAGGAATTCTTAATTTCTGAGTTTTATTGCATGCAAAATAGTATGTTAACCTATTTTAAAATTACCTGGAATTCATTTATATCAGTAAGCAGCCCTAAGAACTTACAAATAAGAGAAAATAAGCCCTAAGAGAAACAAGTACTGCCATCAGGCAGCAACCAAACTCAACATTCTGGTGGACAAATACACTTTTGTTTCTTCTGGGGAAAAAAAAAAAAAAAGGTAAAAAAAAAAAGTAAACATTTAATTTCTACTCTCAAGTGGTGCAAGTTTAAAAGGAAATTACCTGTGCACAGACAAAAACAAATGTTTTGAGTTAATTCTCTCATTTTCCACTTGCAGCCTTCCCCCCTAGAAGTATAAAACTCTTTTGACTAGCCTTTGCTAATAATAATAGACAAGAAGGGGTTTTATCTGAAGAGCAGAAAATGAAGGCAATATCTGATTTTCCTTAAAAGCAATGTTTGATTTTTCCTAAAGTCCAACTGGATGCTTTTGTATAATCCTACAATGACCATGACAGAGAAGCTGAATTTCAGACTCAGAGTGCTAACACAAAGACATCAGATCTGGATTATCAGATAAGAAAATTTGCTTTGAAACACTTTAAAGTAATGTTCATCTGCATTCCATAGCACCTTACTGAAGTATAAATATACTGTGAGAATAGTCATACATCCCAAATCTAAGGATTTACCTGCATGAAACTAGTGCTAAAATTCAGACAGCAGCTTTCTTCTTCCTCCCTGCCAATAAATGTGAGGTGGCTGAGGTACAATTAAAAACTTACAGATTGATTTAAGATATAGTCACAACTAGTAATCAAGTTATGAGGCTGTAAAATATGGACACTGACAGGAGTGATTCTACTGAGAGGAAAAGAATTTATAACCTCAAGGCCAAACTAAGGCGGAAAGTGCTGGTTTAAGTTCATCAGCAGGAACATCCAACCAGTCTTGAGGCACAGAGTTGCTTAACTCTCAACACTTGCCTCAAAGCCTGTACCCCTCATCAAGGTATATATGTCACAAACCTCATTGTTGAGAAGGAAACCTACATCCTGGTGTGTTAAGTAAGAAATTTCATAAGGGAAGAGATTTTGTCCAGTTCATGTTTTTCTAGTGTTTTGCATTAGAGAGAGTTACAGCCACTATTCCTATAGACATTTGCAAATCATACTCAATGGCAAAAGACAACTTAAGCTTTATAAATATGCTCACTTAAGTGCAGGTTTAGACCTGATAACACACAAAGACTGCCATCATCTCTCCTGTGATACTTAATGCTTCTTAGTTCCATTCACATGGAACAAAGACGGAATGGAATTGCCCACTTTTTCCATCCACAAGACTCAAGGAGCATTTCAAGGGAACTTCTGGGAGGTGAAAGAGGAATAAGCATGTTCAACCATCATGAAAGTAGTAGTGAGATAAAGGAGGAAAGGAAGACTGGTAGCGGAAAGCTTCCATCTCCAGCATCAGCCTATGGGGAGAAGAACAATGCAAGGAGCCCAACTTTCATCCTTCCTCTGAAGTTGGCAGGAGGCAGGAATGTGTGAACTCACCATACCAGCAGGAAGATGCAGAGTGTCATTTAGGTTACAGAGGAGGAATGCAGACTGGAGCTTCCTCAAAGTTTCTTTAGTCCTCAAATACTTGCTGAAAAGTTTGAGTAGACTGGTACCTCCAAAACAGCTGCTGCTTCTTCAGGGAATCTGTCAGACAAACACAGGAAGCTTATTTAAACAGCAGTTCAAGAAGTTGGAGGGGAAAATAAGTCCTGCCATGCAAGCAGTAGCATCAACCTAAGAACATGCCTCCTGGTGTCGTGACAGTCAGGTATCCACGGACAAGTGAAAACAGGAGCAAACTAAAAGAATTCCTGCTCTCAGCCAGCTTGAAAACTGGGCAAGTTGGCAGCATACACTAGTGGCAGCATGCCCAAACATTGAGGGACAAGGTTATGGCCTCAGTCCCTGAGTGCTTGCCAACATCTGGCAGCAGATGCTCAGGGAACACATGCTTCCCATTACACCAGCAGTTAGAGGAAACATTAGGGAGCATCCTGCTCCCACAACTATCCAGCACTAGCACAAAGCACTTATGATCAAGACTGTCAAGGCAGAGGGGTAAAGAAGCCTTTCAGAACACTTCTCTTTAGCTGCTGCATTTAAATGCATTCCAACTGAGTACAGACTACAGCAACATTTGAAATCTTTCTTTTTTTTCTATGCATGTTACTAGATTTTTTTTTCTCCTGTACATTTAAGAATCTGAATCAGATAAAATGCAGAACATTAACTTCAGAATACCACATACAGCACATGGCTG
The DNA here is from genome assembly GCA_013399055.1 of Ramphastos sulfuratus. Taxonomy (NCBI): domain Eukaryota; kingdom Metazoa; phylum Chordata; class Aves; order Piciformes; family Ramphastidae; genus Ramphastos; species Ramphastos sulfuratus. Next base: position 13,520 of record WBNM01003427.1, read on the forward strand.
CTCTTCTGACATTCTTCTGTGACTGAATTTATGGAGTTATTCTGACAATTTGGTAAAATCAGTTCTAGGACTTCAACGTAAAGAAACAAGCAGCCGAGAGAAGCCCTTCTCTTAGCTGTCTCTAACTTCAGCAGCCAGCATTCCCATGAACACTGTTGTTTGCCACATATCAGCATCACCCTCTGCATTTCATTGAAAAGAATAAAGACAATCAGGATTCCAGAGGCACAAAGATACAGGTGCCTAAGCACCTAACCCCTACAGATGCACGGGCTAGAAATAAACACCCACATGGACAGGAAATATTACAACTACACACAGCTGATGAGGGGAAGTTAACAAGCACTTGTATCCTTCTGACACATGCAGTGATCAAAGCTTTGACTTAACAGTACACACACAGGGTTTGGACCAAGCTCCACAGCTGACCAAAAAGAACAGAGAAAACGGAAAGATGCATTTTATAGCACTTTAATTTACAAGAACACTCAGTACTTGAAAAGAGTGCATGTCATTAACAGTCGTTAGGCATCTGACAGAAAGATACTAGTGTGTGGAGCACCGAGGTTTTTTCATTTTCAGTTTCTTAAAGGAAGGAGAGGCAGCAGAAGTACTATTATTGAACAATGTCTGTACATGGGAAGCACATTGACTGACACATGAACAGTAGAAGACTGGTACTACACAAGAGTCTTTGCCAAAAGTAGAGCTGCAGAACAGCAACATAGAATTCTTGATGAGTGGTCAAAAGAGGGAAGAGAAAATGACAATCTACTCCAGCATCTATTCCAGGGAGTGCCTGCCCCAAGAAGACTTGGTTTGGCTAACATTTGAAAAACTGACTGAGGATAAAGGCTGTGTACCCTGCCTGGAAGTTTCTAATATTTCCCTGTCTCTAGCTTGTCTAGTTGTTTGGACACTTAGCTGTACCTCCTGTGCTAAAACTTATACCTGCAACTTCACATCTACTGAGCAAACATGAATCACACAACAGAATCATAGAACTGTTCTGGTTGGAAAACACCATTAAGATCACTGACTCCAACCATTAAACTAAGACAGATAGTAGGAAAAATTTCTTTCCTCCAAGAATGGTCTGGCCTTGGAAAAGGTTTCCCAACAAGTGCTGGAGTGACTGTCCTTGAAGGTGTTCAAGAAACATGTGGACATGGCATTTGGGGATGTGGCTTAGTGACCATCATGGTCTTAGTTTGATGATTGGACTTGATGACCTCAGAGGTCTTTTCCAGATGAAAACATTACATGATTCTATCAAACACTTCATTTCAATTCAGGGAAGCAAAATATTCTACATCAGTTTTTCAGACTGGGCAAAAATCTTTTCAGTCAAATGAAAAATGTGGCAACATTTTCCCTTGAGAAAGTTTATGCTTTGCGGCTACCACATTTTTGTTTCAGTCATTCCTACCAGGCACAAAGCAAGACTCCATGCTAGCAAAACATCATGGGAGGAGAACATAAAAGGGGAAGAAGTAAGAAAGCAGCAAAGAACAGAAGTGAAACCTGACCAGCTATTTGAAATAAAAGCCTGAATTAGTCATCCATGCACAAACTTCCAGTGGATAATGACTTTTCTCTTTATTGTTACTGTTTGGCAACTGCTAGTCACATCTATGAAACCACTTCCTCAAGACACCGATTTTGCATTACTTACACCAAATTTCTTTACTCTTTTACTGCAGGTACACTATAGCCACAATTTCCAACATTCTACAGCCCTTGTCAGTTAATAGCCCGTGGCTTCCTTATATTACGTTGCCTGGACAAGAAAGAGAATCAAAAGTGCTCTGAACTGGAATGAACAGGAAGAACATGCATCGGGAAACTTCTGGCACAGCCAGCAACCCTCAGAGCTTGCTGAAGCTTGAGCCACAGCTGAAGATTTAAGCTGAAAGTAAAGCCTATTTAAATCTCTTTACCTGCCTCCCTGACTATTCACTGACTATCTGGCCTCAGATCTCATTTGTTTACCTAGCTTAAAAAAAGTACACTGAAGTAAAGCTCCTCCAAACAGATATTGATCCCTTGCTTTCATGTGTCTCTGTTGTGAAAACCACACTTTCCTGGCTGTTATCTACCAGCTATTTTCAGAACTGTTACCACCTATATCAATGAGATAAGAAAGTTTCTAGAAGACCATTGTTACTGTGCTACTGAACACAATAATAACTATTTGCTGTCAGGCTTTTTAACTCACTGATTATACCAGAGCTGCTTTACATTCCATACCTTCCCACATGCTAATTTGGAACATAAATTCTTTTCAGCTGGATCTCATTACTGCACAAAATAAGCAAATCACTCCTCCATCACAATTACTCAAGTTCATCCTCCCCTTCTATTATCATCTGTGACAAACTGACAAAGAACTTGAATTTTGCTGGCTTTTGTTGTGCCAACAGTACAATAAGTAAACAAAAAATGAGCATTCAGAGGGTCCTGAGGGACTGCAAGAGCTGTAAGCCCCTCAAATTTTATAAAGCTGTTGCTCTTTTAGACTCATTGGGAAAAAAAGATCTCATCAATGCTCTTGTTTTGGCAAACAGCCATTTAACCCAGAGTAGTAATTCTCCAATAGATTTCGATTAACACTGTGAGCTATGCTTATACCACGTTTGTTTTAAATGCTAAGGAAGTTGCCTAAAGCCCTAACTCTAAAATTGTGTGTGTTACAGATACAGAAAGAATACACAAGTATCTGAAGACACCTTTTTTGCTTTTTACTTTCAGTTTTTACAGGCTTTTGAGTTTTTTTTTTAAAGTTAGGCTATCATTTTAGAAAACCACAGGTTTGCTTTTCTAGATGTTTGCGAGAAACAGGTTACTGATTAAGGTAGTTTTTGGAGAAAAACCCAGAAAGACATAAAGGTCACATCAGGATGGATACTCTCTCCCCACCAGCCACAGATAAGGGATAAAACCTGAGCCAGATCCCAGAGTGCTGGGTAGCAGCACTGCTATAACACACTGTGGCAGCTCTACAGTCCAACACGGCAGATACAGGAGTGCAACACAGTTCCCTGAGGTGTTAGCAGGTGGGCATTTGGATACAGCTGATCACAGTATCAGCAAGGTTGGAAGAGACCACAAAGATCATCAAGTCCAACCCATTACCATAGACCTCGAGACTAGGCCATGGCACCAAGTGCCACGTCCAAACGTGCCTTGAACACCTCCAGGGATGGTGACTCCACCACCTCCCTGGGCAGTCCATTCCAGTGGGGAATGACTCTCTCAGTGAAGAACTTTCTCCTCACCTCGAGCCTAAACTTCCCCTGGCGCAGCTTGAGATTCGGTGTCCTCCTGGCACCATGCTCTGGTTCTCAGAGGAAGAAGACTAACACCCAACACCATTCAAATACCAGGAGCTGTTTTCTCCAACACTGAGATGGGGCTGCCCTGTGTCCCCAGACTGGGATGGTTGAGGCAAGTTGTAGCCAGCACCACTGTCCTGGGCTCGCATAGTGAAGAGACAGCAAAAATACAGTGTCACCTTCCCCAGTGTGGTAAAAAGCCAATGTCATCCTAAAACAAAGTGACTGCTGCCTATTTTAATGGCCAAGCTCCTCTACCTCTGCTGGTCAGCTTTTGGCTGAGAAGGTTGGTCACTCAAATTAGCTTATAGTAATATTGAAGTGGTGGTTACATCTCCTTTCTACATCAGAGGAGGAAAACGAACATTCATACAGTGTTCCAATACAGCAAAGCATTATATCAAAGCATTTAGGTCCATGAGGATTACTCACATCCATAAGATTAGGTATTAATAATTTAGAAGAGGAAAGATGATAAAAATTTGACAGCTCTCTCTCTCAGATGACAGGGTTTAGCATGCATCTCCATGAGCAGTTAAAGTTGTCTCTTGAATGTCTTATCTTCCATGAAAAATAAGATGATCTTGAAATATTAATCAAAATATCAAAGGAAATCAGGCAAGTCAAATTGATTTCTTTAGCTTATGAAATGCCTGATATGATGCCACATCTTTGAGACATGAGGGAGTTTTTAGGATCTCTTGTAGTACCATTCTGTCTGTTCTATTTCTCAATGTGTGTCTGCTTTTGCATATGTTATGGTTGTGTAGCTATTTTTAAAGACACCTTATATGGCTCTTCCCAAGTCCAAATGCCCCAGAGTGAGGAAAGAACCTCACCATGTAAAATAAGGAATACTATCTAACCTTATAACATCCACAAATATTTGATAACAAGCTCTTGCAAAATGGGATTGTATAATCGACCTTTGACAGTCAGGTACAGCCAGCAAGTGTATGATGAAGACACTTTCTAGATGTGTATTTGGTCCTCCATAACACAGCCAAGAGGCAATGTCACCCATATTCTGGAAAGACTGGATCTTCTCTAATTCCACTTCAGACTGGATTTTTTTTTTTTTTCCCCTCCTTAGGAAACTTTTAAGCATCTCATCTGATAATCCACCTAACTATCATTCTCTCTCATCTATGTGTCTGCCATGAATCTGAAGCATCCTTATGTGTCTTTCGCTACTAAGCTGGTCTGTGGTAGTGGGTTGGACTTGATGATCTTTGAGGTCTCTTCCAACCTTGCTATACTGTGATACTGTGAAGCTCAGAGGCAGAAATACACAGTTTGGGTTTTTTCCCCTCTATTGGGCGTGACTGCATCTTGCTTTCATTTGAAGACAAGTTACTTTCTACTTATTTAAATATACATCTGGAGACAGATGCATTTATTTGCATCAGCTTCAAGTTAAGGGAAATGAGGTCAAGTGCAAAGCAAATCAAACAAACATGATCACTTACAAATATGTATGACACCATCACAGCACTGAAGGCACCTTTAATAGTATAATTCCCACTTCAGTTTCACCAAGACTATTACCCCTTGTTTGGATGATTAAGAGCCAAAGCTCCACGAAGCCAGCATGAATCTTACTGGTGCATATTACTGGTACATATTACAAATCTATTTTTTGCATGCAGTCAATTAAGAAGCTAAAAGACAGGTTTTTTTATTTGAGAGTTCAGTCACCTTGCTTTCACATGCCTATTTGTACTCCCCAGATAAAAGAAACACTGCTGTATACATATTTGAGACAGAAAACCACAGCTAGAGAATCAATCACAACCTTTCCTCTTTCTCCCCACATACGAAATATTTGATCATACCTTCATCGAGAATTTTCCATTCCTGGATTCTTTTAAAGCTCTCAAATATATATGGTGGTTTTGTTCCCATTTACCATCATTTAAGTACATAAGGTATGTAAACTGAAAGAAAACCATAAAGTAAAAGCATGTCCTTCACTCCTGCCTGAAGAGGATCAGCATATTTGTAGGTTAAAGAGCATCCTACAAGTAGGGCTCACCTGTCTTTCTTTAAATACTTTTAGTTATATGCTCAGAAAAGACAGACATCCCTTGCACTCCATGCAACCTCAGCTTTTGTGTCTTCACAGATAGAAAAAGAAAATAATTCTTTTCATTTTGAGATATGGGAGATACCAATGAGATGGAAGATACCAGCTGCTACTTGCACGTTGAACTGTTCTTTCTTTTGCTGGAAAAGTTTGGTATTCACCTGTAAAACCACTTGCAACTTAGACCTTCCACTTACCACACAGACTCTCAGCATTCAGTTCTTGCCTCTTCTATTGTATACCTTAACCATCTTTATCTCCTTAACTTTGCAAGCACTCATCTTCCAACATCCATATTCTCATGAGCAGGCTGTTTCCCAGGAGATCAAAGAAAATGTCTCTCATATTCTTGAACCCATCCCCAGACTGCAAGGCTAAACCACTTGCAGTATATTTCACAAACGTTATCATTTGGCTTTCCTCTCAAGAAGGTCGAGTTTAATTAGAGTGGTAGTCAAGAAGAGGATGAGAGCTCTACAAGCCCACTGAATGGGCCAGGCTGGCACACATTGTCCAGTGCTTTTCCACAGTCACCATGTGGATAAAAGAAAACTCTCACCATTGTGGAAAGCTCTAAAATACCCATTCCAAGGCAAGGACAAGCTTTCTGCTACACTGACTGTGCTCGCATGGCTGGCTGCTGCCTGAAGAAACAGTAGCACTCTGCAGGCAACTGGAGTTCCACATCTTTGAACAGCTATTCATCATAATTCAGTGCCAAAGCTGAAATAAGTTTAAGAAGCCACCAGAAGCCTGCAGCAGAGATACAATAAGCTGTAAGAGAAAACAAAAGATCCGAGCTAATTACATATGAGAGAGCCTCATTTTAAAGTTCATTGTATCCCCTCACAGAAGAAAAACTTCTATCAACTGCTGTAATGCTTGGGTACTGGATTTGAGGCAAGGAGTGAAGCTTCTTTCATATCCCATTTACCTACCAAAGCACAGGCTTCACTGGTGAGACAACAGATGGGCACATCTGGGATACAGTTCCACAATGCTGGAGCTCTGTGATGTTGAGAGTAGGAAGGGTTGAGAGAAGGAAGGGTTGAGAGAAGGATGCAACTTGCAGATGACACCAAGCTGGGTGGCTGTGTCAATTTGCTAGAGGGTAGGGAAGTTCTACAATAGGATCTGGACAGGTTTAGGCTGATGTGACAAGGCTAATTGTATGAAGTTCAACAAGGCCAAGTACTAGGTCCTGCTACTGAGTCACAACAATCCCATGGCAAGCTACAGACCTGGCAATGTGTAGTTGGAAAGCTGCAACTTGGAAAGGGACCTGGGGGTACTGGTTGACAGTTGACTGAACATGAGTCACCAGTGCCCAGGTGGCAAAAAGGCCAATGGCATCTTGGCTTGTATTAGAAACACAGTGGCCAGCAGGAGCAGAAAGATGATCATCCACCTGTACTCAACACTGGTGAGGTCACACCTCGANAAGAAAGATACTGAGGGGCTGGAGTGTGTCCAGAGAAGGGCAACAAGGCTGGTAAAGGGCCTGAAGCACCTGGCCTACAAGGAGCATCTGAGGGAGCTGGGGGTGTTCAGTCTGGAGGAAACTGAGGGGAGACTTTCTTGCACTGTACAAGTCCCTGACAAGAGGTTGGAAGGAGTGGTCTAGGCTCTTCTCCTTCATGTCAAGCAAAAAACACAGAGGAAATGGATACAAGCTGTGCCAGTGGAGGCTTAGGCTGGATGTTAGGAAATATTTCTTCACTGAAAGGGTTCTCAAACGTTGGAGTGGTCTGCCCAGAGCAGTGGTGGAGTCACCAGCCCTGGGGGTGTTTAAACAGCATGTGGACCTGGCACTTAGGGACATGGCTTAGTGTTGACCCTGAAGTGCTGGGTCAAAGTTTGGAATGGATGAACTTGAAGGTGTCTTTTAACTAAAGATAGTTTGTGATTCTGTGGCTTGTGTAGATCAGAGCAAGTCTGCATAGCCTGCACTTTATTAATGTTTCACTTGTTCCTCAATAATTGTTTTGAGCTTTCATTGGTGAGAAACCACATCAATCAAACGCTCAGATGAGAAAGTGGTTAAGTCTCTGAATTCATGCTATCCAGTGTTTGAATCTGTTAAGTTTACATTTGTATGAGTTTGCTTTTCAACACACATAAGGGCCTCAAGCAAAACTTTCAAAACAGCACATTATCAGCAGAAAAAAAAAATAAACCAACCAACCAACAAAACAAACCAACAACCCAGAGCTCTTTAGGTTATCAGAAATCCCAAGAACAGGTGTATATAATGTTTTGGGAGTTGCCAACACTTCACTACAGAGCTGAATGCTTGCAAATAGGTGGGGAAAGGAAGAAAACATTCCCAAATGAGAGGAGAGAAGGTGATGAGAGGAAAGAACCAGCACCTTCAGACAAGGACAAAAAAAAAAAAAAAAAGTACTTTTCACTGTCATCTAATGAGATCTTGGGGGAAATAAGTAATAAATTCAACATAACAGTGCATGTTGGAGCCATGCAGAAGGTGATTTGGTTAGCTGATTGCAAATTAGAAGTGTTTATACTTCCCAACTGGTGACAAACTTGCTTACTAAAAAGCCACATATTCAAGTGGAGCATTTTTTTTTCCTCTTGTGTGATTATTTCACACTGGGAAACAGCTGTGCATTTGCAGATTGATGGCCATAGAGACTTTCTGAGCAGCTAAGCCTATTCCATTTCAGCCAGACATTGCTAGATCCTGTATCTGCAGTATACTTCTACTCTAAATACATAATATTCTCCTTGGAGTCTATTCAAAATGTTTTCACAGCTCTATTGAATATGGTAATCCCTTAACTATGACTAGAGGGAAAGCTAGTCCCCAAATGATTTGATAGTGCATTGTCTCACAGTTATATAAATTACACAGTGACATGCTGTGCACTCACACTTACCTATGTGTCCTCAAACAGAAATGAAACATTACAGATTTACTTATTTCCAGCATAGGCAGACTCGGGTGAAATGTTCACACTGGTGTCGTGGTAGGCCTAAACAGGCCAAATTAGGCTTGTACATGTCCTGGCTTGCCCAGGCATGTTTTTCTGCTCTCCCTCCTCCTGTTTTGGGGAGAGCAACCACGGGAAAAGGGACAAAGAACCTGGCGCCACTAAGTCTGGGGTCTGGAGTCAGCCCAGCAACTGCGGTAAACAGAGTGCACATGGTTGCCTTATGCAAGGCCNTATATTAATATTTTTGAAATATCGTCTCGCAGTAGTTAATTACCCCTTCCGCGACAACTGGTGAAAAGGGCAAGATTCAAGAAGCCAAATGCAGTCAGGAAGAAAGAAGGGGAAAAAAAAAATATCAGGGCATGAAAGCAACTGAGAAAAACAAACAAACAAAGACCCAAACAGCCCAAACTATATATACCTTGATCTCAAACAAGCAGTGGTAGAAGGCCAAGAAGGACAGACAGAAGACTGAAAGTGAGGTGAGAGGCAGATGCAATTTGACAGTGAAGACTGCACATAAGGACAAGGACCCAGGAAGGAAAGAAGCTATGAGCTGTCCTTGGAGGGTCTGCGAGAAAACTAACAGAGCTCAGGGAAAGACAGGGCCATGAGACATAACTTACATTCCAGTTTATTCAGGTGCAAAAGAGGAGAGTTTGGATCTCTTTGAACTTCTCAAAAAGGTCCTGCAATGTCAATGTTTCCCCTTCTTGCCATGAATTTGTGATGCTTGTGAAGCCTTTGCTACCAATTCAGTGTTTTATAGTGAAATAATTATCATATTTCCAGCTTTACATGCCAAAAGGAGACTTCAGCCTTGATCCCCAGAAGGGCAGTGGTACCAGAAAAGGTCACCAATTTCTGCTGCGTGATTTGAAGGAGAAGAACCATCCAACAGACAGACTTCAGCAGAGGTTTTGTACCAAGTCTCACATGACAGAAGTTCCACTTTATAGCATGAAGATGTCGTGCAGCATGGTGGCTGAAGCACAGGGTTTTCTGCTGAGAAATTATGTATGGCTAATAAAGTATTTCTGTGGGAAACCTGCCTGAAATACCCTGTGTATATTTAATTCAGTGGAGGAAATGCTTAGAAGTAGCTCAGCCTTGCAAAAAATACTGCCCCTTGGTGTAAGTAAGGTCAGCAAGAGCCTGAGTTATCCACCACATAACAACCCATCAGCCTTTATAATCCTGACAGCAGCTTGGGTTTGTTCTTCTCCCGAGAGTGCAGGAGATGTGTTAAGATTTAACATGCAGTCTGTTTTATTAGTTCCTAGAAGGAAGGATGATAGTGCTGTAAATCCCTTTTGTAGAAATGCTTTAAATGCTCAGTGGCTCTGAATGGCTTTTTCAGTCACACTATCCCTGCAGGGTAAGAAAGGGCACGTTCCCATTTCCTTTACAGACACTACAATAGCATTTGTTTTCAACCTACTCAAGGTTACAACCTGTGTGTAACCCAATGAACATCATTTTTTCTCAGTTGCCTTTTTAATGTGTATCTGGCACGATTTTAACCTCCAACCATTAAATATTCATTTTACAAAGGGTTCTGCATGCCAGTCCTTCAGCAATTTTTCTCAAAGAATGAGCTTATAAAATGTAAAATCACAAGTGCCAAAAAAACAAAAAACAAAACAAAAAAAACCCCCAACCAAGTTATCATTTGAACTTCCCACCACCACTTACAAGGGAAAATGCTACAGATGATGCAGCATGTGCAAGTGCATGTTATAAGGAGATCTGCTTATCATTTTAGCCATGCGCATGCATACTTTATGGAGATATTTGTCCTTTTCTCACAGTGGGATTATTCAATATTTAAAAATGCACAGAAAATACATTAGCAAATGGACTCCCCTACGTGATGTAAATAAAAAATTGCAAAAAGAAACCTTTTATCTACATTCAAAGTGTCCTTTTTCCCCCCTTTCATTGAGATTCTCTCTTGATACTTATTTATGGTCGGTTTTCAGAATTTCCATGGGAGATGGAAAGAAGAAAACAGTCCCACATTCTCTGTTGAAGCTGATGATTACCTCACAGCAAATCCACTGCCACCAACCTGAGTATTTATTTCCAATTACAGAATAGCAGGAGGGATAAAAAAATTTGCAATCTTCTTCAAGTGAACAAAACTGAATTATCCTGAAACAAACAACTTAACAGCAAATATTTATTCACTGTCAACACTTCAAATGTCTTTAAGATGCTGTACTTGTCCATGCCTTTTTCTCAAGGCTTTATCAACACAACGTTTTCAGCATGAATAGTGGCCCTCTGCCTTGACCCCTGCATCCCTCCTATTTGCATTCACAGTAGCACCTCCAGAGCAGTGCTAAGACAATGCTTACAATTTCCCCTCAGTGCATACATAAACATGAAACACTTCATGCAGGATAATGTATTTCAGCAATCTTGTGACACTTAGCACTGAGCAAGTCAACCGTGCTAAACAGCTTGGCTTCTTTAAAGTCATTTAGAAGCCACCGTAAGGTTGCCAGAAGTAGAGGTGAATGTGTAAAGGAAATGCATTGCTTAATGGGATGTATAAATAAACCAGGGGCCAACAAACACTTGTAGGATTAAGAATCTTGGTTCTTGCCAGGCCAGTAGACAGTTTGGGGTTGAAAGCAAATGAAACTAAACGCGAAACTGCAAATCCTGCCTTGGCACCAGGCACACGCAGCCAGGAAAAGCAGTGTTGCTGCCAGCATGCTGCTAATGCAGAACGTCAGGACAGCAGCAAAGGCACACCTTCCTCTCTCTGTGTAAGGGAGAGGAGCAAAGCCTGTGCAACACACAGCTGTGGCAGCACTGGCTAGCCAGATCACAGAGAATGGAAACACTTCTTCCCAAGGAAAAGCCCAAACTTCTTTCCTTACTTTCAGCTGCCTTTGTGAATTACTCCTAGGAACATCTCCCCATTCGCTAGTGTGCAGTCAGCTGTTTAATTGCCTGTTAAATCTGAATTCACTGTTTCCTCACTCTGTTGGTAGCTGCAACCCATATTCAGATGTTTCATAAAGACAGCTGCCAGAGCTGGGTTTGGCCCTGGGCCTTGAGCTGGAAACCTCTTGCTGTTCAGCAAGGCTAATGTGCAGGCTGCCCAGTCTGACAGGAGGACGGGAGGAGAAGCAGGAGCTGGACACTTCTCCTTGGGCTTGCCTCTTGTCAGGGGTCTGGGCCAGCACATCTCCCATGCTGTACCACCACCACATGCTACACTCCTCTGCGCTTTTCCAGCCATGATTTGATTAGAAAGCTCATAAAATGAAGTGTTAGGAAACAGATGGGAAGGATCATCCATTGCAGGAGTATCAACAGGGCCAAGGAGACCTGAAAATGTTGTTTGTCTCCAGCACCTCTAAGCAGCCCTGCAGCTTTAGATTTCTAATTATTTTACTCAGATGATCTCCCACGTGAAGGCTCTAGTAAAGAAAACATAATAAAGTGATCCAGCAGAGTTGGGCTCAGTGCTACAAACATTGGGTAGTAGCTTCAGGAGAAGCATTCTTTCTTCTCTTACATTTACCAGAATCCAAGGCAAGCTTTCTTTCTCATCCAAACATTTAAAATTCAAGAGTGGTCCCAGATCAGTGTATTAGGAAGTATCAAGGAAGAGGAATCATCTGTTATTGAATGGTTTTCAGCATAGCAGAAGATGTTGAGAACTTTGTGTGGCACCCATGTCTCCACAAGGAGGGTTACAGGGTGAGAATACACAATTAACTCTGAGTATAAAGGAGCAGGTAGTATACAGTCAGTTATTAGCCATTTGGGTGCATATTTTTATCATAGAGCTACAAAGAGTAATTCTGGGCTAATTTCAGCCCTTCAGTTGAAATGGGAGAAGCTATCTCAGATTTGTCTCAGGGGCAAAAGCATTTCTACCAAGCTAATGGCCATGAAGCAGCTGTCAGGTGGGAATCTGTCTCTTGCTTTTGGCAGCAGCATCTCTGGATATGCGCAGTGCCAGAGCCTGACCTGCTACCACGTGCTGTAAGGCGCACACCAGAATGGCTTCTGCTGATAAAGAGGGGCCCTTGTAGCCCTCTTCCTCATCCCCACAGTGGCAAAATTGTAAGCACCAAGCACAGAGTTCATGGTTTTAACCTCCCATAGCTGCTTTGCATCATGTGAAGGGCACAGAGCCTGCTGAAAATGCTCTTGTGAGGCTTTGTTTCTAGTGCCACCTTCTCAAGGAATCATAGAGTTGTTTCAGTCAGAAGAGATCTCTAAGATCATTGAGTCCAAGCCTCAACACAAGACTATCATGGCCATTAAACCCAGAGTCCCCATGTCTACATATTTCTTGAACACCTCCAGGGATAGTGACTCCATCACCTCCTTGGGCAGCCTGTTCCAATCCCTGACCACTCTTACGGCAAAGAAATTTTTCCTAACCCCCAACCAGACACACCCCCCCCACGCCCCCGGCACGATTTCAGGCCATTTCCTCTTGTTCTATCACCTGATATTAGGGAGAAGAGACCAACCTCCACCTGGCTCAAACCTTCTTTCAGGCAGTTGTAGAAAGCAATGAAGTCTCATCTCAGCTTCCTCGTCTTCAGACTAAACAATCCCAGCTTCCTCAGCTGCTCCTCACCAAACCTGTCCTCCAGACCCTTCACCAGCTTTGTTGTCCTTCTCTGGACATGCTCCAGCTGTTTTTGGTTGCTTTCTCTGAGCGGCACAGCTCTGCTGCACATGTAGAGCAGTAACAAACTGCCAAAGTGGGGCTGTCAGAGTTGCAGTTATACTTTTAAACTCATCACTGAGAATGGCACAGAGAGCACAATAAATAGCTGTGTAGAAGGCAAGGAACACGCTGTGCTGAGGTCTGCATGGGCAACAGACTCATGACCAGTTAAAAAGTCAAAATGTGCATTTTTTGTGCATTAAGCAGAAAACTTTCTGAAGGAGTCAAGCAGCATATTATCAAAAAAGCTCTTCATCAAAAAAAAAAAAAACACTCACCCACAAGGCAAGAAAACAAGTATTACATGTGAGCTGCTAAGGATGCCACCACCATAAATTTCTCCACAGCTACAATCATGAGTGTGGGCAGCACTCTCTGGTGCTGTGCTGCAACAAACACTGCTCAGAGAATCATAGAATGATTTGGGTTGGAAGAGACCTCCAAAGGTTATGTAGTCCAACCGCCCCTGCAGTAAGCACGGACATCCTCAACTAGATCAGGTTGCTCAGAGTCCTCACCTTGAATATCTCCAGAGATGGGGCATCAGTCACCTCCCTGGTCAACTCATTCCAGTGCTCTGCCACCCTTGTGGTGCAGAACTTGTTCCTAACATCCAATCTAAATCTGCTCTTCTCTAGTTTGAAACCATTGCCCCTTGCCCTATCACTATATGCCCTTGGAAATCGTCTTTCTCTGTCCCTCTTGTAGGCCCTCTTCAGGTACTGGAGAATTAGGCTGTTAGGTCTCCCTGGAGCTTTCTCTTCTCCACGCTGAACAGCCCCAGCTCCCTCAGTCTGTCCTCAAAGGAGAGGTGTTCCAATCCCCTGGTTATTTTCATGGCTATCCACCTATGCCCATAAATAAGCTATCGCCAGTATTTTCTTACTCTACCAAAGCTCCTACATATTTATCAGAGCAAAGAAGGAGTCCTTTTTGACATGAAATGTTACTGCACGTAGTAAAAGTCCCCACAAGAATCAAGAACACTGCCAGAAGAAAAACAAAACCAAAACCAAAATGACTGTTAAGCTGAGGAGGGTCTAAGCAAATGGAAGAAAATTACCCCCTTGTGGCCATGCATAAGGGAAAGACACCTTTGGCAGATATCAAGAGAAAGGAAACATGACTCCATTACACGGAGCAATGTAGGACTGTGGACATAGGTCTGGAAGAAGCAACCAGCTGACTTACTGAAACAGACAGTGATACTTTGCTCAGTGCATTTTGAGGGCAGAAACCAGAAAAAGTGAAGGAGGGATGAAGAAAGGGAAGACTGGTCTCCCAACTGCTTCTGAAGCATGAAAGCAACTGACTACAACATCCTTCAACAATCACAAACAGGAACAGCAAAGACCTATCTGCCAACTCCAGGTAAGCTCCAGAAAGCTGACTGAAAATAGTCAGTCCCACCAGTCCCACAGCAGGAAATGCTGCATTTCAAACTTCAGGCAAGAGACTGAGAATGACTTTCTGTTGCATGGAGAGGCTGAGGAACAACATGAGACCAAAAGCAGGGAGTAAATGTTGGAATCAGCAATAGGCAGTGGCTCGAGTGGAGGTAGAAGCACCCCTGGCCATGAAATTGTCCTCTGATTTGCATAAGCAGATTCTCACATGCTGTACTTTTAGTTTACTTTTACTTTGCATTAAGATTTTGGTATTTCTGAAGAGCATGACCACAGGTTCTGAGGTTGGGATTATGTACACTGGTCCATTAATTGAACCTCAATATTAGCTCTCTTACCATCACAGCATCCTTTGTTGCAGTTGATACAGATCCACAAATTCATAGCAAGCTGTTACAAAACTTTTCCTGCCCCACTCTAAACAAAGGAGAAGAGAATGGATCTGAAATAATAAATGCAAGTAATTGCTCACAGCACTCTGCCTCACGTCGCAGCACTTTTTTCCTCAAATTTTGATACTTCGTGCCTGGATCACAACTCCCTGTTAGCTTCTCAGTCAGAAAACTGCTGTAATTCACATTTCACACATAATACAAGCAAGAACTGTATCCCTCTTGACTTCACCAGAGTCAGGATGGTGGAAATTCCTAACAGACTGTAAAAATTACACCTCAGGTTTACTAAATGATTTCTAAATCATTACTTCTGCCCTTAATGCCTGATTGAAGTCAATGAGACCTGAAAAGACAGCAGTTTGCAGAAATAGGTTTTGTAAGATGCAAAATACATCTGTTCACACTGCACAACATCAGCGCAGATTTATCGTAGATTCAGTGATTCTTTTCGCAGGCTTAAAAGTAGAATGGATCAATGAGAAAACTTTGTGCCCAGCTGGGCCGGGTTGCTTTCTGGAGGTTTGGATCAGAGGGAAAGTCCTTCAGATCTGGCCTGCCCACTACCTGAGGCCAGGCAGGAAAGCAAAGCAGAAATTTGGCAGAAGCGAGATCCAAAGCCTTCATCCCCCTTTCCACACAGACAGAGACTGCAAGCGAGTCCTGACCCGTGTCTAAAACCACAGGGACAAATCAGATCAGGTTTTTTTTATCTCTTCATAAGCTCAGCAGTATAAGCTGTTTTATGCCAGCCTCTTGCTAAAAACCTTTAATGACTTTCCTGACAATTTAACTCATATGTGTTCCTGGTTTAATTACCACATTTGCAAGAAGTAGGAGTAGATACAGGGGGGACTGGGCAGTCAACTGCAAAATCATATATAAAACGAGAAGAAGGGAAGCATAAAGTGATTTTACAAATCCCTAGCAATAGGTGACCTCCAAGTTAGCAGTTGTGCAGTCAGGTGTTTAAAGCTGGCTTGGCAGTAGCTGTGGTAAGAAAGATATACATATCATTTTATTGATTACGTTCATATATGTGTGTATATAGATACATAAACCTCTATCGTTGCTGTTAAAGCAGTGAACTGCTCTTGCCGTATTCACAGAGCTTTGCAGGCATCTACAGCAGATGGACAAGGTGTCTTCAAGATCAGGAGCAATACAGAACTGATGTCTATTCGATATTCATTACATAGGAAAGGCCACAGATATCGTCCAAGGACCGGGGAGCTTCTGTACTGAGGACTAGCTGAGAGAACTGGGTTTGTTCAGCCTGGAGAAAAGAAGGCTTAAGGAAACCTTATCACCATGTTCCAGTATTTAAATAGTGACTATAAAGAAGATGAAGACTATGTTTTACAAGGAGTGAAATGGAAAAGATGAGGGGTATTGGCTAGAAGTGACTCTTGGCTAGATTCCAATCGAACACTAGGACAATTTTTCACAAGGACAATCAGCCACTGGAATAATCTCCCCATGGAAGTGGTGGAGTTCCCAACACTGAACACTTTTCAGATTCAGCTGGACAGGGTGCTGGGCCAGCTTGTCAGGACTATTCTTCCCAAGAAAGATTGAATCAGCTGATCCCTGAGGCCCCTTCCAACCTGACTCTCTACAATTCTGTGCTAAGGCATAACCTTCACTGTCACTTCCTCATGCACACTTGTACAGGTGCTACTCAGCACCAGCCTAGCTGGAAGCACAGGTGTTTTACTGACCCTTCTCCACAAACAGAAACAACCAATCCAGCCACTACTGGATCTCTGTGTGATCACAGCTTCCACATCACTTCAAGCTGAAAGTTTTCACTGCAGACCAAAGACAACTGCGGTTTGGATAATTTCTACCATAAAGATGCTTTTGGCAGCTGTAAGTTAAAGTAGCTGAAGAACACTCCTTAGATAATTCTCAGAGTGAGCCAGATTCCTCCAAAGTGTCACTTGCATTGATATGGAATTTTTACTTTGTTTGTTTAATATATGCTTAAAACAAGTGGAACTCTGAATAGCTCAAGAAGAATTGGGGCAAAAACTGAAACTTTGAAGACAGAGACTGGTTTGTAAAATACATCTCCTGAAACATGAGAAGTCCACAGCAGCCCCACAGTAAGGCAAGGAGTAACAAATTGAACTCCCAGCATCCTATCTGGAGAGAGAAGAGGGAAAAAAAAAAATAAAATTAAGCGCTTCAGTCAAACCAGTCTTGCAGAATGGAGACAAGAGTTGGCTGCAAAACCTATAAGCTTTTGGAATGCCCTGAACAAATATGTAATGAAGTTCTAAAAATATTTAGCAAATTCTACCAACGTAATATGATTCTAAAAGCCCTTTCAGGTTTCATTAAACTGCTGTATTGACCTTCTATTAATTATTAAACTGCCTTTTTGGTGGCACTAAATTACAGAAAAGAAGCAAACAAACAGAAATACATAGGCATGCCCGCAGTTCATTTAGGGAGGGGGACTGCAACTATAAAATAAAGCAAAAATAAAAGAGCACTGAACCTGATGCAGCCTTTCCTGTGGAAAAAGTTAACGGCTAAAATGGGCATGCAAACAAGAAATCAACCACTTCTGGAGTAATGGATGATGAAATGAGTGTAAAAAGCCATTAGTATGGAATTTCTTGTAATGGAAAGCTTTCCTATCAGGACAAACTGAGTCAGACTTCACCTGTAGAGGAGTGGTTCCAATTACAGGTAGATGGAACCTCAATGTGTATTATATTTAAAGAGCATCTTCATATTTAACTTTGCTGTCTTCTAAAGTGACTCACTTTACTCCAACACCCTGGATGAAGGATGAAGCATTACTTAACCACGTTCTTTTAAAATGCCTTGCAAGGCATTTCAGTTTTTGCTGTGAATTCGCGCAGTGGGAAAACAAACAGAGAGGAGAGGTACATTTTTCAACTACTCATATTATAAAATGAGCCTTTTTTCCTGATTCACTGTAAGCATCAGTGGCGTGGCAGCCATCAGAGTCACAGTGTTCAAGTAACATTATCCCTGCAAAGTTAACTATTTCAGACTAAAAAGATCTCTGCAATGTAATTTCACATTACAACAAAGCCTGATACAAACAAAAGTGTGTATCTGCCATATTAAACAAACAGATGCTCATAAGATGCAATGCAAAGCTAGTTAAATCCATCCACATACACAGCACTTTGGCTAGATAAAGTGAAGCCAGAATACATTTCTTATTATCAAATCTATGGTGATAATTTCACTGGACAGATATAAATGCATTACAAGTTATCTACCAAATGTTTACGATGTTCTTGCTGAGTTCTGAGGATCTGTGAGAGTTGTCATTTTATTCTCCTTAGCAAGGAGAGGTTCCAGCAATAGGGAACATGTGTTTGTGTTTCATTGAGCTGCAGATGAAAGGAAGATCTCTCCGCTTAGAGACTGGCATTACTTCAAGATAATGAAGTATTTATTTGGGCAAATAAAGAAGTGACATGAAGTGACAAAGAAATAAAAAGGCACCATCTACAGGAAAGTCTTCCTGACAGAAATAAAAGGAGAGAGAATGACTTTAGCAGCAAGGTGTGTTTAAAGTGTTAGTTGCTACAAATACTGAATGCAATTCCCCACTCTCTCTCATACTCTGGAGACAGTAACACCTAAGAAAACCGAGTACCAAAGGTGAATTGCCTCCACTTTCCAAAGATGTAGCCATGTATTATGCAGTCAATCAGCAGTCAATCAGGCTGGTTAAGCATCTCCTGCCTTCCCATGTCCTGGTTTGAGGAGGGGGTGTAGGTCTGATGCTTCACCATTGATGTAATCCTCACCAAGTCAGAAAGGGAGGAATGAAAACCCTGCCAAAACCAAATTGCTGCTATCACTTCCCTTTACCTTAAGAGATAAAATCATATTTTCTTCAAAGGAAAAGAGTTTCATCTCAGTTATGCCAAATAGGTCTTCAGTCATTAAAATAAACAGGACCAGATTGAGCTGAGATTAAAAGTTATTTAAACAGGGCTGAAATACTGCACGGATGCCTTGTATCAAGTATCAATAACCTTAAGCAAGTACAAATTGTGGATCCAATAACTGTTCAAATAAATAAGTTGCATTTTCCTAATGGAACTGTTTAAATTTTGCTGCTAAAGTAACAGGGAAAAATAACTCGGGTTGTGGATTCAGTTGTAAAGTATCTAAGGAAATAAACACATTTTCAGAACATTTTCTTTCTGAACAGGAGACAAAAATTCCTTGCTATAAGAGTGACATAGCTCTGGAGCAAGATGCCCAGAAAGGCTGTGGAGTCATATTCTCTGGAGAGATTCCAAACCCACCTGGACACTGTGATCCTGCGCAAGCTGCTGTGGGTGCCCCTGCTTTAGCAGGGATGATTGGACTGGCTGATCTCCAGAGGCCCTTTCCAACTCCCACCATGTTGGGATTCTGGGATAAAAGGATAAAGATTTTATCTGTCTTCTCTGCTGCTAAGTGAATTACACATGCAATTCGTCACTAAAATTAAGAGATTCACCTACAAAATAGTCTCCTTAGTTTTAATTTATGATTCATCAACACTGGGATTCAAATCCTTAAAAGGTTACAGGAACCCAGTTTTCCTTGTTTAACAGCAAGATTGAAACTCACCATCATCTGTTTCTGCCCATTTAATTCCTTAGTTTGGTACACTGATACAGCTTGCAAAAGTGTCTGCAGGAATACTCTTTCACTCATCAAATATAGGGGCACCAAGCTAAGCTTTGCTTATGAAACCTTTGTTACAAATCTTTCTGGAGATATTCAAAACCTTCCTGGATGCATTCCTGTGTGATCTGGTCTAGGTGATCCTGTTCTGGCTGGAGGGTTAGACTGGATGAGCTTTCAAGGCCCATTTCAGCCCCTGACATTCTATGATTCTATGAATCATACTGAGCAAAGAATTTAACACATATTCACTTAACTCTGCAATTTAATAACTCTATATATTTTCTGTACTTTAATAGATTACACAAAGTGGACATTTATCCCTCAAAACACTCTGAAGTCTTCCACTTGAAGAACGATGCCAGCATTACCGCTAGATTATTCCCTACAAAAATATTGAACCTGCACTGCAATTCTGGGGTGCACAAAACACATTTGCAACCAATTCAATGGTTTAGGTGCTTCTGCACAGATCTCATGCTCTACACTGGCATCGTTTTGTAGCAGAACCTGCCTGGAGGTTGGCTGTGAACTGATCAAAGTGGATTGGGAGAAACGGGGCTGTGGAGTCTTGAAAAGAGAAGGCTGAGAGGGAATCTTATCAACATCTATAAATATCTGACGGGTGGATGTCAAGATGAAGGTACCAGGCTCTTTTTGGTGGTGCCCAGTGATAGAACAACAGGTACAAGCTGGAACACAGAAGGTTCCACCTCAACATGAGAAGAAACTTCTTTATAGCGAGGGTGACAGAACCCTGGAACAGGCTGCCCAGAGATGTTGTGGATTCTCCTCCAGACACTTTGAAAACCTGCCTGGATGCCTTCCTGTGTGATCTGCCCTAGGTGATCCTGCTTTGGCAGGAAGGTTGGACTCAATGATCTCTAGAGGTCCTTTCCAACCCCTAACATTCTGTGATTCTATGACTGATCTTTAAGAATGGATATGACAACAGCAGGTAACATTTTCTCAGTCATATCCTCTATTTCCCTTGTTCAGTATTATCAAGATAGATGTCAGGCAAAAAGGTTTCAAAATGATGCCCAACATACTGGAAAAGCATCAAAACAGTGGAAAGGTTTGAGTTATCATCTCTGCTGGTGAATCAAAATAACAAAATACGCAGCAGCCATGTTTCATCATGACTGTAATCATCAACTCTATTTTAAAAGCAACCTGTAAATGGGTCTACATCTTCTTTTGCTTCTGCAGGATTAAGTACTGCATTCAATATCTCTGATCAGGCACTTTCTTCTCTTCTAAGAAATATCAGAAAATACCAAGGGGGAAAAAAACAGTGCTTTCCTTGGTTTGGGATCCACAGAGAAAAGGAGGTATTTTTAAACGAGAAGGAGATATTTTTAAACCAGAAAACAAACATAGGTTTAAATCATCTACTGTCTCCTGCCTCTAAACTTAATAAAACTCCATTTGTTTGTGTAGTTCATAGAATTGTTTGGACTGGGAAAGACCTCTAAGATCATCAAGTTCAACCACCAACCTAAGACCACTACAGCAAAGTTCAGAACAGACCAAACCCTGTTCCAAAGTGCCAAGATGTAACATGGAAGGTACCAAGCCCCCTTCTCCAGAAGTCTTTAACAGTCACTGTGTTCAGCAAGATGTGCAGATGGACTTTGAGGAACTGGCAGTTCCTGGTGATGACACAGAGCAGGACACTGCAATACAAATGTCACACACAAAACTGACCTTGTGCTTTGACCAGTTTGACAACAGGAGGTTTTTAAAGGGGTAGGATGCTGCTGCCCAAGCAACAGATTTCATCTTTTTCCTACTTACAGGTACATTTCAGTAAAGTTTCTAATTTGGGAGGAAAATACTGAATGCACTGTTTCCTAATTCAAGAGGAAAACACAGTTAAGCCCAAACTGTGTTTCACAGACCAAGAAGTGACTGCAACTCAAATCTATCTTCAGAGGTGGTCTTCAACAGCAGAAAAATGAATGAATATGATTTCCACTCAAAAACTGTCCTTTTAAAAAAAAGTGTCACCTAGATCTGACAAGATATTTGAATGACAGAAGGATGCTACTGAGAATCTTATTGTGGTATGTGTCAGATTGTGCTAGGGGGGCAAAAATTTCATTGAATAGAAAAAAAAATTAAAAACCCTTCTTTCTCTGCTACTTCCATCCTTCATTTCAGTCACAGAGGAGCTGGAAAGGCTCCTGGGTTTCCTGAGAGATTCTAATTAGAGGATGAAGAGTCTGAAACTCAGTTTTAGTGAACACTCACCCACCTGGACATCAAGTTACTTTAAAGCAAGATTTTCCCCTTAGATCAGAGAGAGGGAGGCTCTGAAGAATGTGAATAACATGTTCAGAGGTACTCGCAGGGAGACTTTACAACCAAGAACCACAAGACTCTCGTGCAGCCTGACAGGCTCTCTATTATTCATGTAAACCCTTTGTACTTCTTACACCACAAAGGCACTACAATTTTCTTAGTCATACCCAGGAGGAAAATGGTCATGTTTTACCTAGTTGGCAAAGTACCTATGACACGTTCCTGATGTAGGATCTGGACTCCAGGTATGCTAATGGCTGTGGCAATCCTCTTCGGACTGGTGTTAGCACTGAGTTCACACTGTATGCAGATGATTTTCTTTAGCATGGTTGCTGACTTCCTGAACAAGTTCTTTATCACAAGGGTGGTGGAACACTGGGACAGGGTACCCAAGGAGGTAGTGGTGCCCCCGTCCCTGGAAATATTCAAGGTCAGGCTCTCAGCAACCTGATGTAGTGGAGGATGTCCCTGCTTGCCACACCAGATGACCTTTCAAGGTCCATTTCGACTCAAACCATTCCATGATTCTATGGTTCTCTAACTTTTTATTTAAGTAGGACCAAACATCCCCAAGCCAGAAAAGCAGTTTAGAGATGATGGCTGCCCACATCTGCAACCCTGTAAAATGCAAATCAAGCTCAAATCACATACATTTTGATTTATTCCCCTAGCTGAAAATTGCTGTGTCTGCAGACAAGATCCAGGCTTTCTGGTGTAACAGGTGAACACTTGAATGAGCTGGTAGATACCAATCAAGAGTGAAATCTCAGAAATAATCAGCCAAGGAGATGTGAAGGTACTCCCTACTCCTGTCTTGCCTGCCTATCCCATTATTTTGCTGGTGTGTCTCCTGGTTTCTCACTCACAGAGTGTTTCTGCTTTTGAAGAAAACCTTTATTACCGACATCACTCTGGGCACCCAAGTTGAGAAACGCTGCTCAGCTCTCACACTGCAGGGAGAAAGAAAACAGAAGAGTGAAGCCTGACCCCACAGGGCTGATGTAAAAGAGACACAGGGCTATTCCTGCCCCTGCAGCTGTCAGCACCCAACAGGAACATGTACAAGTTGCAAGGATTTTGGTTTATCCAAAAAAGAAGGGGAATTGGAGCCTGCAGCTCTATAGAAAGTGTCTCTGATATTGGGCTGCATTAGCCAGTCTTGTGTTTAAAAAACACAGTTCAATTGTACCTTTAAATTGTTTTTCACATGGTGAAATTTCAGGAACCTCTTAAAAGGCTGAAAACTTGAAGTAATCCAGACAAATTACCCCCAAACTTCACAGGTTTCCTCAGGCACTTGGGGTTCACTGAGATCATTGCAAGCTAAATACCAGTGTTGTGGGTTTAATGCAACAGGGATTATAGAGACATTCTCTCTATAATCTCTTCTATGAGGACATCATCTCCATAGGGAGAGTTATTATTACCTACTTCTATAGAGTCTCAGACAATCAGGAGACCATCTGTTTATTAACATTCACTGCCACACAGGCATCTCCTTCTTTCAAGTTACTTCAAGAACTCCCACCAAAGATGGTATTTCTTACAAAGTGAGTTCCTACTTCCCCATGCCATGTGTTCAAAAGATGGTCCATGGAAATCAATTCCCTATTCTGGGGGAAAAAAAAAATTTTTTTTTTGAGAAAGAGAGATGCAATCTCTTGTCAGTACTGCCTGGAATTCAATTTGCAAATTCTTCAGTGCTATCTGAAGCCTCTCCCATGTATCACAATAGGGTGTGAGGATTTTGCTCCCAGCCAGAGCAAGAAACAAAGAAGTTATTTTCCAGTTATACTGTGCCTAATGTGTTCATCTTACTAGAGTCACCAGCTATCAATCATGTTTAGCATACTATAATGGAATTTAGCTTTTCCCATGGGACATTAGGTGGCCCAAACGTGGACTACAATAATTGCCTTTAATTTAAATGGTTTAACTTTTACTTCTTAATGAACAGGCTATTAATTTTCCACCTCTACGGAAAATTAGTCCAATATGAAGTGTGTTCCAGTTGCCTTCCATTTGGTGTTGCATTGGTAACCAGAATTATGAAGGAGTCTGTACCATCAAACCAGAACTATGAAGGAGCTGTTCATCAGGAATGTTAACGATGCTCTAAGAGGAGTTTGGTTTCAAAACAGGAGAATGAACATTTAGTGAAATAAGTAAAAAGCAACAAAAATAAAGTCAGGTGATTGATGAACCATGGTGACAAAAAGTGAAAAGTACTCTGTGCATCACACAGGCTGTTCATCAGAATCACTCTGATAAACCAATATACCAATACAGGTCAAATATCTTCCATTAGCAATTTGGTAAGAGTTTCTGATTATGCCAGGTATTAGATCATCCCTATAGATCAGCTGGAGAAATACAGAAGTTCCAGAGTTTTGTTGTATCTCAATACCCAGAGCATACTTTCAGATCACATGAGATTTTACTTATTTGTAAGTTTCTCAAAGCAGTTATTTCTTAGAAAGTTCTTCCAGTTTCCATGAGCACCTCTCTGTAAGACCTGCGCAATGCAAAAAAACAACCAAACCCAACCCAACCAAATCCCACACTAACAAGTGGTGTTTTATTGGAAGATTACCTCATCTTCTCCAAAAACTATTTTTCAGCTTTCTAATATGTTAGTCTATTGATTTGTTTTCTGTTTCCTCATATTTATATGCTTACTTTTCACACTGCACTAATAGGAGGATTAAAGAGCATGAATGAGTTTTACCCTGTCTAGACTGTTTAACTTCAACAAAATGGGAACTAGAAGTGATTATTTTTGACAAGTCTTCACTCTGCAGGCTACCACTAGCTAGATAACTACCCTTGTGAAAGAAATGCTGACACACAATTTACAAGCATGACATTTTTTTTTTCTGTCCAGATGAAGATGTCATCAAGATCTAAACATTTCAAGTTAGTAAATTTCTTGGAGTTAGTAAATTTAGCAGCCTGAAATATGCATGACACATCCATGGTGTAGACCATCTTATTTATAATAGGAAAATTAATCACATTCCTATAAAGAACAGCAGACACCAGCACTGTAGGCCAAAAGTTCTACTCAAGCTTTAGAGGATTCTGCACTAAGACACTAAAAGGTTGTGAGAAGTTAAGATTTTGGTTTTACAAAATCAATTTAGACTTGAGATGCAAGAGTCAGGCACGTTTGCTTACGTCTCAACGTGCGTAATCCCTGAAGCATTAGTAGCATAACTATAACTGACAGTGACTTTTGTGCTCCTGGACTCAGCCCTGGTGATGCCACAGCTTGAGTACTGTGTGCAGTTCTGGGTGCCACAGCATAAGAAAGACATTGAGGTCCTGGAGTGTGTCCAGAGAAGAGTAACAAGGCTGGTGATGGGTTTGGAGGGTAGATCATACAAGGAGCACCAGAGGGAGCTGGGGCTGTTTAGACTGGAGAAGAGAAGGCCAAGGGGAGATCTTATTGCTCTTTACAACTACCTGAAAGGAGGCTGGAGTGAGGTTGGTGTTGGTCTCTTCTCTCAGGTAACTAGTGATAGGATGAGAGGAAATGGGTTTAAGTTCTGCCAGGGGAGGTTTAAATTGGACATTAGGAAAAAATTCTTTACTGGGACAGTGGTGAAGCACTGGAACAGGCTGCTCAGGGAGGTGGTAGAGTTACCATCCCTGGAAGTATTCAAGAAGCATACAGATGTGGTTGGACTTGGTGATCTTAAAGGTCCTTTCCAGCCTTAATGATTCTATGATTCATCTAAAAGCCTAGCTTCAGATAAAAGAATGAGTCCCTGCACAGTGATATTTTCTGGGCAAGATCTCAGCCCACACAATGTTTCAGGAGGACAAGATACGTTTCACACACACCATGGAGGAAGAGTCCACACACAGAGTGTCAGTGCACAGAAGCTGATGTCAGGTGTCTTTCTCCTCATAGAGGTGGCAGTTTTAGGCTCTGGTGGGATCTGATATTTCCATTTATATTGCTCACCAGCATGAAGCCTGTCTGGTTCCAGTGAACGCCATAAAAATCCAGGGAGGTCAGAGGGAAGTTGGATAGCAGATAGCTAACTCATTGTAATTGCTTACAAACTACATATGAGTAATGGGTCACAGGTCATCTATCTCTCTGTTCACGTCTGAATGAAAGACATTTGGGTGCCTTAAGTAAATTCTGCAGCCTGTGGCCATGCAAGCTATCCCACAATACATAACCTGCATTCCTGGGGAACAGAAAGAGAAGATGCATTTGCGTGGGAGCGGGTGTGTGGGCATGCATGCAGCCACCCAGATGTGCCAAATGTGTACATCCAGGCTTAGAAGAAATTACCTTGGAAAGGGCAGCATCTCCAGGCTAATTCTCTAAAAGACCACAAAGCTGCTAGACTAGGGAGCAGTTTAATTTATATAGAGCTGCAGGCATTTCCAGGGTGCAATAAGTGACATGAGCATATCTCAACTTGCTGTTAAACACCAACTCACTCAGTTTCCTGCCTATGCTGGGGTTTCTGGCAAACCACAAAGCACAGTGTGTTCCCTCTCCAGTTCTGGTTAGATTTCTGCCCCCTCCAATTTGTGCTATTCAAGTTTTTCATCATTAAGCAAACTTCTTGCAGAGAGTGCTTTGGAGGCCAACAAGCTGGAACACCACCAGATGTATTTGCAAAACCTTCAGCCCTTTGCTAAAGAGGCCTGAAACAGCCAGTGCTCAGCCAAGATTCAGCAGCAGAACAGCCCTCTGTGATCCCAGCCAATAAATCATGGCAGGTACATAGCGAAAGGCTGGAGGCAGAGTGCTTAAACCAAATCTCTTGTCACAGACAGAACTATAACTCAAAATCACTGCACAGTCTTGGGCATAGAAATAAGCCAGAGGCGAGCAGAGCCCCCTGAAAAGCACATCAAATTCCTGTGCCTGAGACTTCTGTGCAGAAGTTGAGTGTGTCCAGTGTTGTTACTGCTTGTCCTTTCTCTTAGCCCAATGCAGCTAAAAAATCCAGGTTAGGTACAGGTCCAACCTACAGACTCTGTGCATCCTCCATGAGATGTACCTTCAAGGAAGGCATGTATCCTCCATATGGAAAGTCTAGGACTGTTGTTTATTTCCAAAAGAACGAGGTGTTTTCAAGCTGAACCAGTGAACACCTGGAAAGTGTTCTCTCCCTGGTCCTGCCACCACACTTATTATATTTATGCATGATGTATTAACTTGTATACTTTGAACATCTGGGTCTCTTTCTTTCTATTACATAGAAGAGCGTTAAGTTCTATGTCACAGAATTGTTTGAGTTGGAAGGGTCTAGTTTCAACACCCCCTACCATGGGCAGAGACACCTCCTACTCAACTACTTNTCAATGGTGGTTTTTAATTTTTAAAGGTGATCTTAAGGGATCACCGAGTGAACCTGTCATGGCAACAAGAGCTGTTTCCCTGCTCAAGCTGGCTGAAGGAATTACAACATGCTGTCTTGCTGCTGACCACTCCTGCAAGAATCTCCCAGCAGGAATCCAGCTTGGGAGAGAACATGAATCCATGACCAGGTGCCCATTAGATAACAAGTACAAAGGAAAACCAAGAACACAACAATATGTAAATGCTACTAGGAGAGCCCCACCCAGAGGGAAGTCCAAGCAGCAGATCTAATGCTTTAACCAGCCCCAGACAATCCTCCTCCTCACAAAGATTTTGACTGCTAATTTGCTCAGTTTTCCTAGCAAGCACAAAAGTTATAAATGTTTCTTACAGTATTTTTCAGAGTGAAGCCTTTTGGTCTCTCCCAGTCCATTTCCAGAAAGCCAAGACACATTCCTGCGAAGAACAAAAAGGCACTGAGCTCCCTCTTATCTCCAAGCCCACACACTCACACCAGCTCCTGGAATGCTCTGAGGCCCACAGACACCTCACTCAACACCGACCATTACTGAGAGGCCAAACTTCTGCTCAGTGAAATGATCCTCAGCCTCGCTCTGTTCCTCAGGGGACTTTCTTAACAGATTGGAGATCAAGTCTTTACTGGAAATATCTAATGAATAACAAGCCAAAGGTACCTCTCACCTGTAAGAGGACCATACCATGAACCACCTTTGCCTTTCTGCTTTTTTCCCTCTCCTTCTTGCTCACTGTGAGGCTAAACACAAACTGTGAAGTGGCTGGAAATTCAACAATACTTTCAATGCATTATTTATAGATGAGCACTCGCTAGTTCAGAATACAAAATGAAATCCTGAATAATTCAGCATTTCTGTCTTTGCTGAAAAGTGTTAAATACTCCTCTTAATTAATCATCAAATATTAAAANACTACTTTCTACTACAGCATCCAAAGGCTATGTTCACTCAGTTTCACAAGAGCCTGGAAGATTTCATAGAATCATAGCATGGTAAGGTTGGAAGGGACCTCAAAGATCATCTAGTTCCAACCCCCTGCCATAGGCAGGGACACCTCCCACTAGTACAGGTCACTCAAGGCCTCCTCCAACCTGGCCTTGAACACCTCCAGGGAGGAAGCAGCCACAACCTCCCTGGGCAACCTGTGCCAGTGTCTCACCACCCTCACTGTAAAGAACTTCCTCCTAACATCCAGTCTAAATCTCCCCTCTGCCAGTTTAAACCCATTGCCTCTTGTCCTGTCATTGCAAGACCTTGTCAATAGTCCCTCCCCAGCCTTCCTGTAGGCCCCCTTCAGATACTGGAAGGCTACTCTAAGGTGTCCTGGAAGCCTTCTCTTCTCCAGGCTGCAGAGCCCCAACTCTCTCAGCCTGTCCTCATAGGAGAGCTGCTGCAGCCCTCTGATCATCTTCATGGCCCTCCTCTGGACCTGCTCCAACAGTTCAATGTCCTTCCATTTCAATGGTGGTTTTTAATTTTTAAAGGTGATCTTAAGGGATCACCGAGTGAACCTGTCATGGCAACAAGAGCTGTTTCCCTGCTCAAGCTGGCTGAAGGAATTACAACATGCTGTCTTGCTGCTGACCACTCCTGCAAGAATCTCCCAGCAGGAATCCAGCTTGGGAGAGAACATGAATCCATGACCAGGTGCCCATTAGATAACAAGTACAAAGGAAAACCAAGAACACAACAATATGTAAATGCTACTAGGAGAGCCCCACCCAGAGGGAAGTCCAAGCAGCAGATCTAATGCTTTAACCAGCCCCAGACAATCCTCCTCCTCACAAAGATTTTGACTGCTAATTTGCTCAGTTTTCCTAGCAAGCACAAAAGTTATAAATGTTTCTTACAGTATTTTTCAGAGTGAAGCCTTTTGGTCTCTCCCAGTCCATTTCCAGAAAGCCAAGACACATTCCTGCGAAGAACAAAAAGGCACTGAGCTCCCTCTTATCTCCAAGCCCACACACTCACACCAGCTCCTGGAATGCTCTGAGGCCCACAGACACCTCACTCAACACCGACCATTACTGAGAGGCCAAACTTCTGCTCAGTGAAATGATCCTCAGCCTCGCTCTGTTCCTCAGGGGACTTTCTTAACAGATTGGAGATCAAGTCTTTACTGGAAATATCTAATGAATAACAAGCCAAAGGTACCTCTCACCTGTAAGAGGACCATACCATGAACCACCTTTGCCTTTCTGCTTTTTTCCCTCTCCTTCTTGCTCACTGTGAGGCTAAACACAAACTGTGAAGTGGCTGGAAATTCAACAATACTTTCAATGCATTATTTATAGATGAGCACTCGCTAGTTCAGAATACAAAATGAAATCCTGAATAATTCAGCATTTCTGTCTTTGCTGAAAAGTGTTAAATACTCCTCTTAATTAATCATCAAATATTAAAATACACTAAAAAACCCTCTAAACCAGTTGATAATGCCATGACCGAGCCAGGAGAGGAATAGATCAAAATACAGCCTCCAGTTTTTGCAATACACTTCTTGATGGAGCAGCAACACGTGTCCCCAGGCATGCTTTGAAGGCAGAGTGCTAGCTGAAGACACCACAGCTGATGAGGACAGAGGGGTCACTCCACGGATGTCAGCACCTTTGTCAGGGATGCAGCACACTCTCCTGATACTGCAGGTTGGGGAATGAAGCCAGGGTCTGTCCTTTGTCCCTTCTACCCAGGGAACATCAGCAACAGCCTCACACATAGAGGCACAGTTTCCTTACAAAGACACAACAGATTTTAGGATTGACACAATGAGTCCTGCTTTTCATCAGATTTTAAATGCTACCTTAAAGAGAGAACTCACTGGTACTATTCTTACAGTGAGAAGGGAAAGTGTTACAGAGGAAAATCACACAGGTATAAACCAGATTTCCACATTTTCATTTGCTTGTTTCCTGTCCTCACAAACTCTTGGTATATTGCAGCAGACCTAAATAAAATGTGTCTAAGGTCTGCTGTTTAACTTAAGCCATTTACAACTCTGAAACTCTCAGGAAGCACCAGCAAGGCTACAGAAGAATGTACCCTGTTTGCAGTTTGTGAGGTGACCCTAAGGTTCCAGGAAACAGTTCACTAAGTCCGTTTGTCTGTCCCCTATGGCTTGTGCAGGGCCACTTCCTAGTGATAGTCACTACTTCTATGGTAAAGAAATACTTTGGTTCCAAAACTACTTCTGAGCCTCTCCTCTCTACTGGAGTTTATACACTGTTAGCTCTCAACTGTCCTGGGATTGAAAACCCATCAAAAGGAGCAGCAGTAAATTGTGGGGTCTGTACTAATAAATAAATTGCTATTTTGCCAACTGTTTCCTGCTTTTTTTTTTTTATTTTAAAAGTCATATAAAACCTTTAAGGTCATTGAGTCAGTCCAACCATTATCTAACTCTGCCACTAAACCACATACTTGAGCATCACAACTCAGCATTCTTTAAACACCTCCAAGGATGGGGATTAAACTACCTCCCCTGGGAAGCCGTTTTCAGTGTTTGAGAACCTTTTCAGTGAAGAAGTTTCTTCTACTATCCACCCTAAACCTCTCCTGGGGTATTTTGAGGACATTTCCACTTGTCCTCTCTCTTGTTACTTGGGAGAAGAAACCAACCCCACCTCACTCCAACCTCCTTTCAAGGAGCTGTGGAGAGTGAGAAGGTCACTCCTCAGCCTCCTCTTCTCCAGAGTAAATTACCTCAGTTCCCCCTCACAAGACCTGTTCCTGAGGCTTTACGTTCTGCTATATATGTTTTTTGTGCCCATCCTAGCTCCTAAGTACATGGATAAACACACTGAACACTGCTGATGGGCAGAGAAAACAGCCTGAGGAAAACCCTAAGTGAAGCTCTTAGACCAGAATCCTCTGCAGTTTTCTAGGCTGTATTTATGCAGTCTTCCTCAGAGGCCAGTTTCCAGCAGGAAATCCTAGTGGATTTTCCATGCCCTTTCATTTCCACACAACTGCCTGATCAGCACCAGTGTTGCTCTGTCCTCAGCCTGGTCTCAAGCACCAAAATCATCTCTCAAGTATCCCAGTTGCTTTCCTGTCCTGTCCACCCAGTTTTTCTGCTCTCCTTGTAGATACAAAGATATTACCATGAAAACCACCACTGCTGGTAGCACTATGGATGCCCTGATCTCTGGGGAGCTCTGCAAAACAGCTCTTACTCTTAGTAAACATCCTACCAAATATACACTTCAGGTACAAACTGCCCTCATTATTCCAATCTATCTCCAAAGGAAACTAATTTCTCTTTCTCACTCTTTCACCATTGTTCCCTGTGCCACATAAACAGATGCTACAGGAGGAAAAAGAAAAATATAATAAAGATCCTTCATTAGAGAAGCAGAACAAATTCCTTCCTTACTGCAAAAAAAATTTAAAAAAAAAAAAGGAAAGAAAAAAACTCAGCAAGAAAATTAAAACAGGAAACAAAACACACTAATTTT
Organism: Ramphastos sulfuratus; assembly: GCA_013399055.1. Taxonomy (NCBI): domain Eukaryota; kingdom Metazoa; phylum Chordata; class Aves; order Piciformes; family Ramphastidae; genus Ramphastos; species Ramphastos sulfuratus. The sequence goes on from WBNM01003427.1 coordinate 45,206, forward strand.
TTTTTTTTAAAGTTCTCTATTTATCCTCAAAATGTTTCAGCTGCACACTGCATTTTAAGCATTGGATCATCTTCCAAATGTAAGGATCATTGCAATTTAGAGCCAAATCTGATTTTCTGGGTAAGGAAGCAGCACTCACCATTTGAACATGAAAGATTGTGCTGGTTTGAGGCTAATTGGAATATTTTAATGAGAGAAATTAAATCCTTGGCTGTGAGAAGAAAATAATAGTGATGCCTATGTTACGCATTTTGTTCTGCTGAGAGACATAAGTAGTCAAAATATGAGATAAGGCACTGACTTCTCACACACTTCTCACTACTTCTCTGTCAGTCTGTGTGTCTGGTTGCATCTTGCCTTTAACTCCTTTGCACACAGTCTATGTAACCCCATCTAACCTTTTCCTCTAACCTCCTTCTTGTCTTTTGACATCTCACCTCAGATCTCTGCAGATTTATGAGCTACAGAGATTTATCTGGTTATTTTTGAGACTGAGAGTGAGGGGGAGGGGAAGGGGGGGTTGGTTGGGAGTCTTCTGGGCAGTCTGGCTGTTTCGGGAGGGATTTTGAACTTCTGTATTACTTTTAATTTGTACATAATTGTAAATACCTACATATATATATGCTTGTAAATTGTGCCAAGATGTAAATATCACTTTCTTAACTTCCAATCAGCTGAGTTTAGTCTGGTGAATTCAGGGTGGGGGTGGTGGGGGGTGGGTAGCACCAAAACCACTACAGTGATTTGCATTTAATAGATAATTGACTTTGTAAAGTCAAGTTTTCAAGCAGCTGAGTCTTCGAGGCTGGGAATCTGAATTTAGGAGTTAGCATTCCCTCTGTATATGTAAGCACCATCTTCTCTCTATCAGCATGCTCAAGGCAGCTCCATAGTCACTTAGCAGCTCAGAACTCAACACTCACAACTATCCTTTCAAAATTAGCTGGTGCAGCTCTTAGTTTAAGGGCAAAAGGCAAAAACATCAATGAAACCACAAATCAAGGATTTAGAGACTGTTAGTGGCTTTGATACTTTGTCACTGCTACAGCTTTAGTTCCTCACACCCTATGGCACTGGTGATTTTACATGGGCTGCCCATCCTTCATGGGGACTCTGTGTGACATGGAGGCATTCACCTGCAGCCTCAGTTTGCTCACCTGAGGGGGAGAAACCTGGCAGCAGCCTAGGGATGGGGAGGAGATTCTGCTGGACTCAGCTAATGCTGCCATAACACAGAGAAGGCCTCAGCACTAGCCTCTGGCATCTCCAGATCTCTGCTGTCTCTGACCAGAACACCAAAGCAACAACAGACTTCCTCTTACACACTATCAGAAAGTCAAACCTTGCCAAAAGTTTACAAAGTCTGCAGCCATGATGCACCAAACTATTCATAAAGTTTTAGGTGTTACAGCATATAATGAGACACCTTATCAAGTAATTAATTATCTACTTCCTCACAGAAGGTGTACCAAGGAGTATTGTGTTTCAGGAAAAGTTCTCTCCAAAGCCTAAAAAAAGAATTTAAATGAAATTGCATGGGTTTGTGTAGAAAGAGGATGAGACTGACATCAAGGAAGAGAGGTCTTTGAGCATTTTCAAGTTCACATAGTTGGATCCAGTTTGTTATTAGAGACAGACTAAGCATTAAGGTATTTTAGTAGATTAATGGCTGTCTGATTTGAAGAGATGATCATGTATGACAAATTTTAAGTCAGGTTCACATACTCAAATGAATGAAATATGAATACAAAGAAAGGCTGAGAGCCTCATTTGTTCAGCCTTGAGAAGAGAAGGCTTAGAGGAGACCTTATTACCATGTACCAGTACATAAAGGGTGTTTACTAGGAGTATGAAGACTCCCTTTTCACAAGAAGTCACACAGAAAAGACAAGGGACAATGAGTTACTGCTGAGGAGACTCCTACTGGATTCCAGAAGAAAGCTTTTCCCCATGAGAACAGTCAGACATTGGAATAATCTCCTAGGGGAAGCAGTGGATTCCCCGACACTGGACAGTTTTAAGACTCAGCTTGACACCTCCTTTCAACTCTATATTACCTAGAAAGGTTGGATCAGATGATCCTTGGGGTCCCTTTGAACCTGGTGTTGTGTCATTCTATGAACAATGGTGTCATATAACCTGAATATGCAACCATTTGTTTTGAGTACAGACATTCATCAAATTAGTTGCCTTTCTTTTTCAGTAGCTAGAAAATAATTACCATGCCAGATAAAGTCCTCTCTTCTAACATTTCTAAGACCTAAGACCTTGCTGCTGTAATATCTGAGCATTCCAAAGCCTTTAATGTCTCTGTGTTCCTAGTGAACCTAAAAGCCTTGGGAAAATCTCTATGCCTAGAACAGACAAGAAAATCAAACTCCCTATCCATCAGAAGGGAACAGAAATTTGAAGCAATACCCAACTCCAAATCAGTGCCAAGACTCAAAATGTTTTTTTCACATTTCTTGGGTTTGGAAGAAAAGGGTCCAAAAAATATCAATTTTATGAGAATCAGTACAGGCTTCCTAGCTTATTGGGCTCCTGAGAGCATCCCCAGAAGATTTCCTGAGTGGGTAGTAACAGACACATTATCAGTTGAAAGATAACTTCTGGATTCAATGAATATTTGAAGTTTCCTGCAAAAGAAAAACAAATGTACCCTGTGTTCCACACAGTCATTCCCTCTTCAAACTAACAACCACCTTGCTGTAGTTCTGGGGCAGAAAGAGGAGAAAGTGCAGGTTTACAGAAGGACTTTTGAAGTTTGGATCACCTAATTTTGAGTCTCTGGGAATAACCCTTGCAATCAAAGTGTTGCCTTTAACATTTACACCTCTTATGACCAAACTATTGGACACCAGACATGCTGCAAAACTACATACACCAAGCAATAAAAAACAGGAGAGAAAGACATATCTGAAGCCCCAGCTTTTTCCTTTTGGGTTTGACCCTGAACTCCAGTCCTGATACAGATGTTATTCTGAAACTCCATTTCAACACGTTGAGAATCACTCCTGGGCTTCCTCACCCCAGTCAAGTATTTGATCACCATTAAGTAAACCACAACTTTTCTCTGGCAGGGATAGGAGAAAGGGATGGACTTCCAAATGCACTTGACAATGGTTTTCATGCAAAGCACAGCTGTTCCCTGGGAATGAGGGCTTTGATTTTCACTGGAGCATCCATGTGAGCACCCAGCAGCTAGCCACTAAAGGAGACTTGTTCACCCTTTTTCTGGTGCTGGAGCTCCCACTGCAGTTGCCTTACAGATAAGACAGGGCAGCACCCTTTTCTCTGACGGCCACAGGAGCAGTAAGAGCACAAAACTGGCACAGAAACTCACAGCACTGATGTAAGAGTGCTGGCCAGTCCCCTCTACTGTGCATTGCAGCTGGAGGTTCCTCAAAATTTTCTGTTTTCACTGTTACTTCAGTCTCCCTCAGGGCAACCTGATACCTCTAATTTTATTTCCAGATTTAGACGAGGTTTTGTTAATTCACTTTAACACAGCACTGACCCTATGCCAGAACATATTACAGCTTCACTTAACGTGTTTTCTGTTTTGTAGCTGCATGTTTTCAACTTCCTTTTGTCTCCAAAAGGACCCCACTGTGGCAAATCCAATCAAGCTTCAGTACTGCAATCAGGCTTTATTGCCGTAGCGATTCCAGTTTGTTCCCAAATGCAAAGCCATTACTGCACCCTCTTTCTAACACATCCCCTGATTTTCTTTTAATCATCAAGAGCAGCATGATTTGGTTTGTTCCTTTGATAACATTGTATGAATGGGAGAACACTGGGGGCTCCTGCTCCTCTATTAAACATCACAGGAATCCAGGCAATTCGCTTGCTCATTGTTTGGAGAAACACAAAATTCCACCTTCACCTCCACATTTGCTATTGGAGCCTTGTGACTTTAATTAAAGGCATTGCTACCAGGGGGGCAGCTGAGTGTTAGACCAGCTTCCCCTCTGCATAGCTCTGCCTGCTAAGAAACCTATCAGATCATTTAATACATCAATTCATTAATTTAGTATTTGATATATGTGTAAGTATTTATATATATGTATTGGATACATATATCCATATACTGAACCTGAGAGTGAGTCCTGGTGGACATCAAATTCACCATGAATATTGTCCCCTCATGGCCAAGAAGGCAAATGGTATCAAAAAAGAAGAGTGTGACTAGCAGGTTGAGGGAGGTTCTCCTCTCCCTTTACTCTGCCCTGGTTAGGCTACATCTGGAGTACTGTGTCCAGTTCTGGGCTCTTCAGTTCAGGAGAGACAGCAATGGATATACTAGGGAGTGTCCAATGGAGAACTGAGGGTGATGAAGGGATTGGAATATCTGTCTAATGAGGCAAGGCTGAGAGACTTGAGGCTGTTTAGTTCAGAGAAGAGCAGACTGAGAGGGGATCTTAAAAAATGCAAAGGACAGAGGTAATGAGAATGTTGTTGGGCTCTTAGTGACAGGAGAAGGGTCAGTGGGTACAAACTAGAGCACAGGAGGTTACACTTTAACTTAAAAAAAACCTTCTTTGCTGTAAGGGTGACAGAGCACTGGACCAGGCTGCCCAAAGAGGTTGTGGAGTCTCCTTCTATGCAGACTTTCAGAACCCTCTTAAATGTGTTCCTGTGCAACCTGATCTAGACAAGCCTGCTTTGGTAGGGGTGTTGCACTTGATCTCCAGAGGTCACTTCCAATTCTTATTCTATGATTCATGATTTCAGATTAGTTCTTAATGCAGAGGTGTCTTGGGTTTAGAGAGTGAAGACAAATGTTCTTTACTCCTCCCCAAAGGAGTAAAGGAAATGCTCCACACAGGATTGGAAATCATCGGAAATTTAAACAGAAGTACTATTCACAACTAAATAAACCAGTACAGAAACATACAAAATGCACAAAATCCATAGTCAGCCCCTTCCCAGCCCTCCAATCTGCGCTTACCACAGAACCTCATTAAGCCAAAACTTTCCACAATCTCTCCCCAAACCTCCATCCTAAAACCCAGGCCTCAAATGCCCCCTTTCCCCCCGCCCCAGCCCAGCTAGCCTTCTCTATTATTTTATTTTTTGCTTTTACATCCAGGATAAAATGAGCATAGGTGAAACTACCTCAGCTGTAGCTGAGGCTTAGACATTTTCAATATATGCCACCTTCCAATTGGATTGGCTTAAAAACAACAACAACAAAAAAAGGCAACCAAAACACCACAAAAGCTCTTCATTATTCTGCAAAATAAGGATACTCAGACCTTCCAAGTGGCTATTTTCTATTTTCTCTGCTACATAACTGCTAACTCTCCATATATATTATTCCTCTCCAAACTAACAGTTACACATAATCACAGAATCGTTTCAAGTTGGAAAAGACCCTTAAGATCATCAAGTCCAACCATTATCTAACTTTACAAGGCTGCTGCGAGACCATGGCCCTCAGCACCATCTCTGTGGCTTTTAAATACCTCCAAGGATGGGGATTCAACCACCTCCCTGGGGAGCCTGTTCCTGCATTCAAGAACTTTCAGGGAAGAAGTTTCTTCTAATATCCAACCTAAACCTCACCTGGTGCAACCTAAGCCATTTCGTCTCATCCTAAATGGATGGAAGAGTTTGAACACTTGCAATGCTGATATTAGGGTGTCAGCAGACAACACTAAGAGTAGTTTTTTCTTTGCCTGTGGAGGATCTAGAGCCTCCAATGAAGAACAAGCCTTTTCTGTGCTAAATTTTACAGAAACACAGGGAAAAGCTTCATAGACTTGTAGTCTAGTGTTTCTTCTTTTTTATATCCACATTTATACTCACTGCAATACTGCTGCTGTCTGTGATGATAACTTTATCCTCTCCAAGAGAAGAGAGATTAGTAGGGGTAAAAAAAATATGTTTTTAGAGTTACTAGCAACTATCAGTAACAACTAGGTGCTGATACTGCCTTTTGTGAAGAAATAGTTAAAGGAATGCCCCGTAATGGTTTAAGCAAAGAAAGATTCAATACAGCTATTCTCTCATTTCTAGACAAAATCTATCTGAAGCCACTGCATCAAGTTGTTTATAACCAAGGTATCCACTGCTCACAGTCCTGTTTCCCAAAAGTTTTCAAAATGCCTAAGGAAGTGCTTCACCATTAAACTTCCAGCAGCAAAATTAAATCTGTCTTCAATCACTTTATTTCTCCACACCTTACATTTCTACAGTCTGAAATGCTCATTTTGTGCCTCACTTTCTAATCAGTGCTGTCAGCTGAAGTTTTCAGATGTCACAAAGCATTTAGTCCATGGTGGGGATTATTTCTTTTAAGTCTTTTTAAGCAGAAATAAAACCATCCGTGATTCAAAGTGTGTGAACAAAGAGAAGGGAGCACAGTGGGACAGGCTGACATAATCAGGAATGGGGTATGTGGGATGAGTTCTGGGTGCTGTCAGAAAGAAGCTCTCAGACCACTAGATCAAGATCTGGTCATCCTCTCTGGAGCTGCCTGGTTTGATCAACCCTGCTGGGTGCTCACTTCCATTCTGAGGGCAAAGGAAGCAGGCAGAGACAGAAGAAATAATGCCACTTTTCATAGCAACCATGCAAGATGGCATGACTAAGATATGACTCTTAAGTAAATGCTTTTATCCTCATTTAACAAGTACCTTCTACTAAGCCATTCAAACCAACAGCTTGTGTAACACTTGAGCCAGAAGCTTAGTGGCTGCTATGTGCTGGAGCCTAAACATGCTTTTCATCCATCTTATGCAGCAACAGTGCAGGTGTGAGCCAGTCCCCTGGAACTAGCACACCTAGTCTCTGCAGGGACAAGCTAGACAGGCCCATGGGGACAGTTTGAGGAGGTAACATCCTCCCTAGAAAAGGCGCTGGACATCACTGGCTGCAGAAGCTAAAAAACCTCAAGCCTTTAATTTCTCGGAAGTGCCATCCTTCTCCCTTTAAATGGCTTGCAAAGACTGTATGCTCTAGAGTCACTCTCTCTCTAAAAGTCATATGTAAAATTATGGCTGCTCACACCAATTGTTTTTTGGGACACCTGGTAAATGCTTGCATGACATGAACCTGCTGGCTCAGATTTTGCCACCAAACACAAGTGCTGTTCCAAGCAGATATTGCAGGAATGCTGCTGTTCCTGGTTAAATTCAAGAATGCAGACCTGATTTCACTGCTGAGCTTGCTCCTACTTGGAAAACACCTTTTCCACTCAAACTCCTGTGATACATGGAATGATTCTGGTGCATGGATAACGGATATGGGGAGGAAAAAAATCACTCTATGACAAAACCAACAATCCAAGAAGTCGCAACTCTAGCTGTACTAGACAGACCATGGGAATACTAAAGACTAGATTTTCATTCTTCCTTTGCAGCCCTGCAAAGACAGGATGGTATTAGCAACAAATGTCTGCTCTCATTTCTATTTTGCATCAGGATCCTCTCTGCAGGAGCTCAAAACAATTACCTTAAGTTGATCCAAAGTATGTTTGTAAATCAACAGGAGCTTTTACACCAGTGCTGATACAAGTTGGATCAGCTCATTGGCTTCCAAAGTACAACTGCAAAGATGACAAACATTTGAGCACTAACTTATAGTTTTATTGATTCATAAACAGGTTTTACTGTGCACTCTGAAAATGTTTGTAGTGGCTTTTACTTCTTTATCTGGATTTTCCCATAACCTGCCATACTTAGTTGTCTGCCTGAAAAGCAGAGCAGCAATGACTCAACAGCTGCACTTCACTGATAAGGGATCAATTAACAAATTGTGAGGGCTGTTGCTATTTAGTTTTTTCCTAACTAAACCCCTGTGGCCATCTTAATTCCAACTAGCCATGGCAGTACTTCACATCATGCACAGATGGAATTTGGTTTTACCTATTAAACTCGGATGCAGCATTTGCAAAAGAGAGAAACAAAAGTATTTTCAAAAATGATAATGTTCTTACTCTTTTCAGTATGACCCAAGAATACCAACTATTCAAACGTACACCCAACATCTATATTTAACTGGCAAATGATCACTGAAAACTGTGAGAAAGCTGGAGACAGACTTTTTAGCAGGGCCTGTTGTGACAGGACAAGAGGTGATGGTTTAAACTGAAAAAGATGGTTTAAACTGAAAAAGATTCACACTAGATACAATCACAGAACTTTAGAGGTTGAAGTGATCTGCAGAGATCATTGAGTCCAACCTCCCTGCCAAGCAGGATCCCCTAGGGTAGCTCACACAGGAATGCATCCAGGTGGGTTTTGAAAGTCTCCAGAGAAGGAAACTCCACAACCTCTCTGGGCAGCCTGTTCCAGTGCTCCAACACTCTCACTGTAAAGAAGTTTCTCCCCATGCTGAGGTGAAACTTTCTATGTTCCAGTTTGTAGCCATTGCTCCTTTTCTTATTGCTGCAGATCACTGAAAAAAAGTTGGCCCCATCTATTTGACACCCACACATCAGATATTTAGAGATATTGATCAGATCTCCTCTTGGTCTTCTCTTCTCCAGACTAAACAGCTCCAGGTCTCTCAGTCTCTCTTTGTAGGTGAGATGCTTAAGTCCCCCACTCATCCTCACGGCTCTCCGCTGAACTCTTTCCAGCAGGTCCCTGTCTCTCTTGAACTGGGGAGTCCAAAATTGGATACAGTATTCCAGGTGTGGTCTCAGTAGGGCGGAGTAGAAGGGGAGAAGAACCTTCCTAGACCTACTGGACACACTTCCCTTGATGCACCTCACAATCCCATTTACTCTCTTGACCACAAGGGCACATTGCTGTCCCATGGAAAACTTGTGGTCCACCAGGACTCCAAGGTCTTTCTCCATGGAGCTGCTTTCCAGAAGGAAGAAGTCTTTTTAGCGCTGGAGGTGGTGAGATACCAGCTCAGGTTGACCAGAGAGGTGGTAGATGCCCCATCCCTCGAACCATTCCAGGTCAGGTTGTTTGGGGCTCTGAGCAACCTGCAGATGTCCCTGATGACTGCGGGGAGGTTGAACTAGATGACCTTTACAGGTCTGTTCCAACTCAAAGCATTCTGTGATTCTATGATCACAAAACGTATTTCCAATACATGCAGCTGCATGCTGGAGAGTTCTCTTTTCCTTCCACTACAAGTGTTCATCCATAGTCTCAGATACTGTGAGATACTTAGAACAGCAGCTCCTTGGAAGAGCAACATGAAGTCAACAGTCTCAAGCCATGACTAAACTTACCAGAGGTTGCCAAAAATCTGAAATTGCAGAGAAACACTATTTTCTGACACTCATTTTGGTGTAATTTGCAAATGTCATCAGGGTGCTCTTGATCCCAACATCCAGATCACTTGTGAAGATATCAGTGTTGTTCCCAATATCAGTCCCTGGGGGGGCCACTTGTGACTGGCTGCCAGATTAAGAAGTAACTACTGACTCCCACCCTCTGGGTAGGGCCTGGCAGTCAGTTCCTCACTCTCAGTACAAACCACACACACACACATACTGGACTATGAATGTATAAAGTCCTCACACTAAGCCACAACTAGAATCATAGAAGGGTTTAGGTTGGAAGGGATTTAAAGACCATCTAGTTCCAACCTCCTGCCATGATCAAGGATGCCTCCTGCTAGGCTGCTAGAGCTACTTGCTAGGTAGAGCAGGTTGCTAGAGCAACCTGCTAGGGATGCCAGGTTGCTCAAGGCCCCATCCAGCCTGGCTTTTAACACTTCCAAGCTTAGAGCCTCCACAGGTTGCTCTGGGAAACCTGTTCCAGTGACTCAGCACCCTCATGGGGAAAAAAAAATCTTCCTAATGCCTAACCTAAATCCAGTTTCTTTCAGTTTGAAGACATTACCCCTCATCCTATCACTACATGCCTCTCCAGCTACCCTGTAGGCCTCTTTCAAATACCAAGTATTCCTCATCTTTCTGACTATTTAGACACTTTTCAGCTTAACATCCACCTGTACACTTGTACAAAGAGACTGAACAGCATCTTGTAGGACTTTCCAGAAGAGACAGACACAAAAAACACATTTTCTTTTTTTTTTTTTTTTCCCTGAAGGCTTTGTTGTAGTCCTTGAAACTGGAGATGCCCCAGCAATTGCATCAAGGTGAATTCACTGACCTGTTTAATCACACGGGAGAAAAAAGTGTTTTGATGCAGCAGGTCTGTGAAAGGCTGCATGCCTGAGCATCCATTTGCATACAGTTTCCCAGGTTAGGTTACGGATATTTTCTTAGAGATTTCATTACTAAGGACTTTTAGGGAGGCTTTTAATCCTGATCCACCACCAGCAGACAGTGTTAACATCTTTATTCTTATCAGCTAGACACATTAAGGTTATTGTTTCCCAGGACACAGACAGAATTTTGACTTTGCTGCATATTGATGATGACCCAGCTACAGCTACTGCTCCTTGTTCTTTCCTCTCTACACAGAGCTGGAGCCTGCAGAAGGGTCAATCCAGCCTGCACTGGTTATGCATCTCTCTTCATAATGAATGGAAGCCTTGCAAATAGGATAACCACCAAAAGTCACTCACCACTTCGAAGACTTTTACAAGCAGGATAGAATTTAAATATGAATGAAAGGGCAGGCTTGATATGTTGGATTCCATCACCACTACATTAGAGCTAGCTGCAGTCATTTCCCTGTCTCTTAAGAAGGTGAACCTTATTACAGCACAAATTATGGCCATGACATATGATGCTTACCCATAATATATCCCACTGCTCCTTCCTCAAATAGACATTGCTCTGCTTTAGCAGTAGAGATCCAGATGAATAAAGGCAGCTTGAATGTATATTCACCAGATTGATTTCCAGACCCCTCAGATTTTCAAACAGAAATCTATTTAGGCAAAACAGAGTAACTCCATTTCACAGCTTCTCTGGCACAGCTGAAGACTGGGAAATGCAAAGAAGAACTAGCAAGGGATTTTATTTGTCTGTTTGCAAATGTCCATTCCCCAGAATGTACTTGCCAGTTTTCATAACTATAGGGTTTATCTTACCTGCATGACAGCTGTCATGTTACAGGTAACAGTTGGACTCAATCTTAAAGGTCGTTTCCAACCAAAACATTCTATGATTCTATGAACCTATTGCATTCTCTTGGCATCTTAGGTCTTTTCAGAGCTCTGTAATCTTCTTTAGTTTTCAAGAAGCAATTCATTAGTTGGGCCAGTGGCAGAGGGACGCTGTCTCATGCTTGAGGTGGTGTCAGAACCTATGTTTCTGTGCCAGAAAACACTTTAAATGCCTCTTACCAGAAAAACAAATGGCAGACTACTGCAGAAGAGGAAACCATTTGCCTCAAGGAAATATAGAGTCTTCAGTGACCACATAGCTGAGGAAATCTATACAGCCTTCAGGAAAAACACCACAAGAAGCAGAACTATTTGGCTACCATAGAAAACAAATAGCAAAAAAAGAAGAGCTCTCTCAAGAGCATCCCTTTTGCAAGTGGACAAAAGCAGGAGCTGGAGCAGTTGGGGCAGCTCCTTGCTCTGCACATAGATAGCAGAGAAGGTCAGGGAGTTGCAGTGCTCCCATGGGCACAACGCCCAACGGTGTGTTCCTCCATACCCCAGAGACATGCCCAAATCAGGCTAGCACAGAAGAGAGGCAAATGTGACACCAAGCAACAACTACAGCTCAACAGCCCTGTTTCTGTCAAGAGCCCAGAGCCAAGGTGCAAGCTGAGTCCAATAATTTAATGCACAAAAAGTTCACCTGATTTTCCATCCACCCTGGCCTGAAGCTCCCTTCTCTCAAGCAGCTGTGTTGCTTCAGCTAGCACAAATGCTCTCTAATGTTTGACAAATTACTTCTGGCACATGTGTCAGCAAACTCGAGGCCAAGAACTAATTGGATGGGGAAGTCAAAAGCTCACTTCATAAAAACTTTTGCTATTGGTGCATTATAGTCATCTCGAATCAGAGTTGTTCAAACTATCTCACAAAGGACAGCAAAAAGCTTTTAGAAGTGAAAAATTTCTGACACAGCTAACAGATACAAAGAGAAGTGATAAAAACTAATGGCAATTCAGGAGAAAATGGCAATAGTGTAATGTTGAATAAAGTATTTACTTTTTAAAAAAGAGCAGCCCAGCACAACACTTTTTTCCCCCCTCACATCTGCCTCAAGACCCAGAAATGCAGAGCCTAATTAAAGCTGTCACCAAGACTTCCAGGCCATGAAGTTCTCTTGTATGTTTCTCTAAAGGAAAATGCTAAGTTGGAACATGCCTTGACTGACTTTATCAGTGCCGCTTTTAATTTTCTATTGCTGCAGAGACTTCCTGTGCTTTGTACATGTGCAGAGTCCTTCTGGCTGTACAGTGATGTGCAGACTAGTGAATATGTCTCCTAGCAACATTAGTCCCCATTTTATACTCCCCAGGGAAAGAAATGTTGATCAATCTTTTTCCTCCTTATGATCATTTGCCTTACTGGCATGAAGATAAGGTAGAGAGCAGCAGTGCACCCTATAACTGAGAACAGTATAGAAGTTGAGAAATTCATTCAGTCATTTCTGACTGAAGCTATCCTCTCAGAGCTTACACTTGGTTTCTTTCCTGTAGTAACATCCCTTCCTTGCAGGAACACAACAGGAACACAAAGGACACTGCACATGCTGACACCATTGATAAGAATGGCAGGCACTGACTGCCAGATTAAAATTGGCTCCATGCTAATAGAGACACATCCTCCAGCAGAAGCACAGCAAATGTGTTTGGGCTGGCAAGAGATAGGCCTAGGGATCAAGGATGATAAAAAGGCTTCCGGCTTCTAGGTTGGCTTTATGTCCCTTCATTTGGAGTGATTCCATGGAAGGACCAAAGGTATCATAAAGCCCTTTAAGTTGGTGATACACTCTAAAGCATATTCGTAATGTAAGAACTAAAGTGCCTTGAATTAAGGGACACCATCCTTAATGTGCCAACAAAAGTCACATCTCTGTGACTTTAACCAAACTGGGAGGTTTGGCTGACACACCTGAAGGCTGTGCAGCCATTCAGAGAGATTTGGATAGACTGGAGAGCTGGGCAAAGAGAAACCAAATGAGGTTCAACAAGGATAAGTGCAGAGCCCTGCAACTGGAAAAGAATAATAAATTGCACCAGCACAGGCTAGGAGGTGATCTGCTGGAAAGCAGCCCTGTGGAGAAGGACCTGGGTGTCCTGGTGGACAACAAGTTATCCATGGGACAACAATGTGCCCTTGTGGCTAAGAAGGCCAATGGGATCCTGGGGTGCATTAAGAGGAGTGTGGCCAGTAGATCAAGGGAGGTTCTCCTTCCCCTCTACTCCACCCTGGTGAGACCTCGCTTGCAATACAGCAACCAGTTTTGGGCTCCCCAGTTCAGAATGGACAGGAATCTACTTGAAAGAGTCCAACAGAGGGCTACAAAGATGATTAAGGAGCTGGAGTACTGCCCTATGAGGAGAGAGTGAAGGGCCTGGGGCTTTTTTGGTCTGGTGAAGAGAAGACTTAGAGGGGATGTAATAAATGTTTATAAATATCTGAGGGCTGGGGGTCAAGAGGGAGGGGACAGGCTCTTCTCAATTGCACCTAGAGGTCCCTTTCAACCTCTAACATCTGTGATCCTGTGATCTCTGAAAGTTAGATACTGTTACATGGCACCTGACACTCAGAAGCATAAAGGTGACAGACTCAGGGTATAGTTGGGGGACATCACACTTCTCCCTGTGCATTTCCCAGAGCATTTTCCCTTCTTTCCTGACTTTCTCCATCATTTCTCCTGCAACAAGAGAACTGTTAATAACCCAACAGCAGGACTGAAACTAAGGACAAGTCAGATGCCCTCTTCAAGCATGTGTGTCGTGGCTTTAAAGAGCTGACAGAGTGAAGCTCTCNCAAAGTGGGAAAGTGGGATTAGAGAAAAAGCAAGCCCACACCTGTACAGCTGGAGGCTTTGGGAGAGAGGTGCATTCCTAACCCTGGGGGTTATTCGGCAGCTCAGTAAAAAGGCAGCAGTCGTTTATGCATCACAAAATGAAGAAACATTTTAAGCATTTGAATTTTGGCAATATGAAAATGATGCCTGTAAAGATATGCCTAGAATCCTAGCATGGTAGGCGTTGGAAAGAACCTCTGGAGATCATCCAGTCCAACCTCCTTGCTAACACAGGTATACCTAGAGCAGGTTGGCCAGGATCACAATGTCCAGGCAGGTCTGGAATGCCTCCAGAGAAGGGGAATCCACAACCTTCCTGGGGCAGCCTGCTCCAGGGCTCCCTCACCCTTGAAAAAAGAAGCTTCTCCTTATTGTTGCTCTTCTCTTGATCAACAATAGAAGACATTTTCATTTCCACTTTGAAGAGGAGATCATTTCAGGACAGAAAAAAGAATCCTCCCTATGAATGTAATTTGTTTCAAAGTCTCTTAAGCCAGCATTTTATCAAACACATGCACATACTCATGGGTACCACAGTAAGGAGTTGTCAGCACTGGGTGAGATCCTCTTCAGTTCATATCTCCCCTTTCAAGACAAAAAAGAGCCTCCTTGGCTCCAAGAAACAGCACTGGTGAAAGATGCTGCTGTGATCCCTCCTGACTTGAGCTAGAGTCTGTGATGGGGATGGATCATCTTCAAGTCTCTATTTATCTGGATTACATAAGAATTACAACTGATTCCTTTCTGTAGAGATACTTCTCACCTTTGTCCCTTCAGAGAAAACAAGATCAAAGAGAGGAAGGCTGGAGAAGGTCACACTAACATAGCCTGGCACAGGGCTTGTGCCTCCCAGCAGACAGAGCACAAAAAAGCAGTAACTCCTTGTTACATTCCTTCTGCCTCCAGCTCTTTGTAGCTCAGGAATTTCCTAAGGGAGAATCAACATCTTTAGGTTTAATAAGAAATGATGCAGAGAAGGTCAGAAGGTATGAAGAAAACAGGACCTGCCCATGCTGCTGTGGATTCTAGACTGCTCTGAAGCACAGTGAAATGATCCCTCAGCCACTTCAGTGACAGGCAGAGAGGGAAAAAATGCAAACAAGGCCACGGTGCAGTGAATGAGGCCACAGAATCACAGAATGATAGAGGTTGGAAGGCTCTTCTGGAGATCAGAGTCCAATCGCCCTGCCAAAGCAGGATTAGCTAGGGAAGGTTGCACAGGACAGTGTCCAGGCAGGCTTTGAATGACTCCAGAAATGGATTCCAGCCTAGTCCAGTGCTCTACCTCTCTCAAAATAAAGCTCCTCCTCATGTTTAAATGAAACTTCTTATGTTGTTCAAATTTATGCCTATTCCTTTTTGTCCTGTTGCTGGGCACCACTGAAAAAAAGTCTGGTCCCACCCTCCTGACACTCACCTTTTAAGTATTGATAAGCATTGACAAGACATCCCACCCCAGTCTTCTCCAGGCTAAACCATCCCAAGTCTGTCAGCTTTTCTCCATAAGAAAGATGTTCCAGGCCCCTCATCATCTTTGTAGCCCTTTGCTGCATACTCTCAAGCAGTTTCCTGTCCTTCCTGAATTGGGGATCCCAGAGCTGGACACAGTAAGGCCTCACCAGGGCAGAAGAGAGGAACAGGAGAACCTCCCTTGACCTGCTGGCCACACTCTTCTTGATGCACCCTATGATACTATTGGCCTTCTTGGTCACAAGGGCACATTGCTGGTCTACAGTCATCCTGTTGTCCACCAGGACTCCCAGGTTTTTTTTCCACAGCACAGCTTTCCAGCAGGTCAGTCCCCAACTTGTACTGATCTGTGGGCTTATTCTTCCACTTGCCCTTGCTGAACTCCACAATGTTACTCTCTGTCCAACTCTCCAGCCTGTCCAAGCCCCCATTAGGAAAAGAAAACAGCATGATGTGGAGAGCAGATGTGATACCAATATAATCAGAAAGTTCTGGTAGTGACCCCTGCCACAACATTTATTCCTCATAACCCACACAAATGCTCTTCTACCTGTGATTATCTTGGCCTGGGGTGTCGGAAAGGATAATAATGTTCTTTTAATGACAGCTTTTCCATGGACTTAAAAATGTCTCAAATTAAAACTCTGTACTTTGCATTATACAAACAGAAATTGAGATCAAAGGGGAGAGGAACATTACAGCTTCCTAGTGAGGTCTACCATTCAGTTCTAGAAGACAGACCTATGAACAGGGGGAAAAAAATCCTACTCCAAAGCTCTTAAAAGAAGTGAACTCCCCTGTAATGACCACATTAAATGCCAAACCTTAGTGAAGATGAAATTTCACTGCCAGGATTCAACAGCTTTTAGGTCCCTAATTATTAAACTCTGCACTGTTTACCTATGAATTATTATTGGGAACCTGACAGAAGGGCCCCAGGGCACAGGAGATCTCTCCTGATAAAGCTCTGATGAAGGCCATCATCAAAAGACACTCTCTTCACAACTTGTTCCCTGTGTCAGACAAGCCTCAGGGAGCTTTGGGGTGACCCTGAGCCTCATGTTGGGGTGCTGGCACTAAGACAGCACCTGGTACAGAGAGCTGTTGCTCCTTTAGGTGTGTGATGCCTCAGTGTCTTATGGCAACCTCAAACCACCTCAACACTGGATGAAGGGCTATGCAAAAATACAACTTCTTTATCACAGCCAAATGAAGGCAAGACAATTACACTTAAAGACAAACAAAATTATACAGAACCCAGATTTGAATCTATGGACATCATGATCCTGGGCAACCTGCTATGGGTGGCCCTGCTTTAGCAGGAGGGTAGACTAGATGATATCCAGAGGTCACTTCCAACCCATACCAGCTTGTGATTCCGTGATTCTGTGTGAGCCTCCAAGAGGTCTTCCTCTTCAATTCAGCTGCATCAGCCACCCAAGTCCTGTGGCATACTATCTAGACTTTAAATAAGCATGTCTGGAAGTTTTGCCTTTCTGTAACACAGGACACACCCCTGAGACCTTCTTGTCATCAAAACTTTCACTTTTTTCTCTCCTCCCTTCAATCCTTGATCCTTAATGAATCACATTCATGTTAACACTATCCTTCTCCTCCTCATTCTGGCAGCACCAATGTCTTGTAGACATGGTGAGGCAATGACATCTGACAGATGGTTAAGGAGAAAGGGTTCAGAAGAAACCATGAGCTTGTGGTGCCCTGCTGGGAAACATCTAAGTCTCATAACAGCAGGTTTTTTACATGCTGAAAAAGAATATTTAATGCCAACAGGTGCACTGCCATGCAATGAGATCTGGCCAGACTGGAGATCTGGGCAAAGGCAAACCTCATGAAGTTCAATAAGGACAAGTGCAGAGTCCTGTATCTGGGGAGAAATAACACTGGCACCAATACAGGCTAGGAGGCATCCTGCTGGAAAGCAGTTCTGTGGAGAAAGACCTTGCAGTCCTAGTGGAGAGCAAATTACCCATGGGAGAGTAATGTGCCCCTGTGGCCAAGAGGGCCAATGGCATCTTGGGGCACATCAAGAAATGTGCAGGTCTAGGGAGGTTCTTCTCCCCCTCTACTCTGCCCAGGGCTGTGCTCCCAAATCAAGAGAGACAGAGATCTGCTGGAGAGAGTCCAAGAGAGGCTAAGAGCATGACTTGGGGACTGGAACATCTCTCTTATGAAGAAAGACTGAGAGACCTGGAGCTGTTTAGTCTTGAAAGGAGGGGATCTTATTAAGATCTATAAGTATCTGAGGGGTGAGTGCTAAGACTAAGGTGCCAGGCTCTTTTCAGTGGTGCCCAGTGACAGTACAAGGAACAATGGGTATAAGCTGGAACACAGGAGGTTCCACCTCACCATGAAGAGAAACATCTTTACTGTGAAGGTGCTGGAACCCTGGAGCAGGCTGCCCAGAATGGTTGTGGAGTTTACTTCTCTGGAGACTTCCAAAACCCATCTGGACGTGCTCCTGTGTGACCTGCCCCAAGTGATCCTGCTTTGGCAGGGACATTGCACTGGATGGCCTCTGGAGGGCCCTTCCAACCCCTAACATTCTGCGATTCTGTAAAAGGAGGGCTCAGTACTTCAGTCCATCATAGAACCACTTGTACCTACAATGAGATACAACAGCAAACAGTCACTTTCCCATGAAACTCCACAGAAGGGAGAAGGATGAACAAAAGACTGCTACTCTGAGAGGGGTTGAGTGGCACCACGGAAACAGCACTCATCAATACACACTTAGATACACATGTGTGAGGACAGTAGCTACTGGTTTGCTTTTGTGACCTATTTTGGAACAGGTCATCTTGAGTGCCATCACAAAGCACCTACAGGATGGCCAAGGGATCAGGCCCAGTCAACATGGCTTTAGGAAGGGCAGGTCCTGCCTGACCAACCTGATCTCCTTTTATCACAGTATCACAGTATCACAGTATAGCAAGGTTGGAAGAGACCTCAAAGATCAGGGAGGTCATTCTCCCCCTGTACTCTGCACTGGCTAGGCCACACCTTGAGTACTGTGTCCAGTTCTGGGCCCCTCAATTTAAGAAGGACATTGAGGTGCTTGAGCGTGTCCAGAGAAGGGCAACGAGGCTGGTGAGAGGCCTCGAGCACAAGCCCTATGAGGAGAGGCTGAGGGAGCTGGGATTGTTTAGCCTGGTGAAGAGGAGGCTCAGGGGAGACCTTCTTGCTGTCTACAACTACCCGAAGGGTGGTTGTGGCCAGGAGGAGGTTG
>WBNM01003427.1:63911-90553 GCA_013399055.1 Ramphastos sulfuratus
CCAGCAAGACAAGAGAAGATATTCTGCCCCTGTGCTCAGCACTGGTCAGACCATACCTTGAGTCCTGTGTCCAGTTCTGGGCCCCTAAGTTCAAGAGAGATTTTGAGGCACTGGAACACGTCCAGAGAAGGGCAATGATGCTGGTGAGGGGCCTGGAACACAGTCCTGTGAGGAGAGGCTGAGGGAGCTGGGGGTGTGCAGCCTGGAGAAGAGGAGGCTCAGGGCAGACCTCATTGCTGTCTACAGCTACCTGAAAGGAGGTTGTAGCCAGGTGGGGCTGATCCCTTCTCCCAGGCAACCAGCAACAAAACAGTCTCAAGTTGTGCCAGGGGAGGTCTAGGATGGATGTTAGGAGGAAGTTGTTGACAGAGAGAGTGATTGGCATTGGAATGGGCTGCCCAGGGAGGTGGTCGAGTCATCGTCCCTGGAGGTGTTCAAGAAAAGACTGGATGGGGCACTTAGTGCCACAGTCTAGTTGATTGGCTAGGGCTGGGTGCTAGGTTGGAGTGAATGATCTTGGAGGTCTCTTCCAACCTGGCTGATGCTATGATTCTATAATTCAAATGAAGGATGACATTAACAGCCCAGCCTTCAGGGTGCCACAAGGTATTGACTGAAGCACTCCCAGCATTCACAGGAAAACCTGGTTGTTTCAGACATGGTGCTCTCGTTTTTCTTTGAAAATTTGTTACAGCATCAATAGTGGGATAAATGTGGCAAAATGAAAAATCACACTGGCAGTGTGGTTCTCAGCTCTTCTGCTGGACTCCAGACCACCTTTGTGGCATGCCTTTAGCATCCCTTGTTGCACCCAGGCATGGCTGAATAAAAGGCATCCTTTATGAGACCCTTTTGGTATGGAAATAATAACAATATTGTATTTATTTAATGGATTTCATCCTATGAATCGTCAACATCCAAAAAACTCCAAACCAGACCTGCATAGAAGATTTTTCTCTGCCACTCAAAAGCCTTTTTGGATGAAATTTTCATACAGAAACGGGTAACTTGGACCAAGAAATGAAGGCTGCTGGAGCCCCAAGCAGAATATTTTGCTCTGAGCTAGAGCTTTGACAATGTAGGAAGGCTACTCCAGTGAGATTTCCTATCACAGGCTTTAGGCTTTCCACTGTGTCATCACCTGCCCAAACTACTGCCAAACTCCTCTTCAAATGAAGCAGTTCATAAACCTTTGCCAAGAGAATTAGATTAATTCAACAGTTTTATTTGCACATTTGTCTCACTATTAATTAGAAAACAATTCCTCCTGAATATAGGAAGAGAAGGTTCATGGAGCCCTGCTCATCACCAGGGCTGAAACAACCCAGAATGCCTCATAATTCTGTTTATCATGTCTGAAGGTGCAAATAATTGGAGCTGGCATGCTCTTCCAGACACAGGGAGTTTATTCATATTTTTCTATCAGAGGAGATGGTTTGGGCTGGGTTTTTCTCCCCAGTGCTATTTGCTTTCAGTGGTCTCTCTCACATGGAATGTATCTGTTTAGTTATTTAAAAAACAAACAAACAAAAAAACCCCACACACTCAGGGGAAACACTCTGGCAATTAAAAAAAATAAACTAAAAAACTAAAAAATATCTCACTGATTTAATCATGGCTTTCATGATGCCCCAGTGATCTGTGCCTGAAAATAATTGTTGAGTTTGGTAATGGCCTCTCCCCAGCCACATATGCTCACATCACCATCACTCTGATGGCTAATTTCTCCCCTTTCTCAACAAGCCTCTCAGTACATCATTACTTCCACCATGAGGCTGTCAGTCAAGCCCCTGTCCTTTCATGACATTATGCTCTGTGTGAGGAAGAAATGGAGGCAACTCCTCATGCTCCTTTCAGCACCCTGCTTCCCCTCAAACAGCATTATTGATGAGCCCAGCAGACAGGCCTGCACCTCTTGGGTGCTGCTAGCACATGCTACGTTTCCTTTTGCAGCTTCCAGAGGAGGGCCACGAAGATGATCAGAGGGCTGCAGCAGCTCTGCTATGAGGACAGACTGGGAGAGTTGGGGCTCTGCAGCCTGGAGAAGAGAAGTCTTCAAGGAGACCTTAGAGTAGCCTTCCAGTATCTGAAGAGGGCCTACAGGAAGGCTGGGGAGAGATTATTTACAAGGTCTTGCAATGACAGGACAAGGGGCAATGGGTTTAAACTTGAAGAGGGGAGATTGAAACTGGATGTTAGGAAGAAGTTCTTTCCAGTGAGAGTAGTGAGACACTGGAACAGGTTGCCCAGGGAGGTTGTGGCTGCTCCCTCCCTGGAGGTGTTCAAGGCCAGGTTGGAGGAGGCCTTGAGTGACCTGTACTAGTGGGAGGTGTCCCTGCCTATGGCAGGGGGTTGGAACTAGATGATCTTTGTGGTCCCTTCCAACCTTACCATTCTATGATTTCACATACCTACAGACCCTTTTCCCAAGGTGACTGGCAGCACATTTACAGTTAGAATGTGATTCAATTCTGCATGAACAAAACAAACAAACAAAAGTATGGTAAAGTGTGCAACTTAAGCCTCACTGTGAATTTCAAGTGGTTGCTTCTGTCAAGCACAAACTGAAGTATTTAAATTAAATGCAGTATTTCCCTACATAATTTCCCTACATAATGCTATCCATATGCTAATGGAAAAAGATTATGTCTTGTATAAGATTTATCAAAGTAAACTCAATTCATTTCAGGAAGCTTCTGAGTGCAGCCTATCCAAAGTCATCCATTCTGCCAAATATGCCTTCTATCAAATAAAAGCCCCCAAATACTGTTCACGTACTTGCAGTATTTCCCAAAAATAAGACATCTTTTGAATCTTACTGATTCATCATTCCAGCTTGGTGTTCAAATAAAACATTTGGAAACAATAAAATTCCCTGATGCCATTTTAATTATGCCATTTCTAATTCTGTGCTCAAATGAGACACTCTGTAACTATAAAATGTCTTCAAAATTGATCTAAACCATAGTTTGGGTCAATCTGCAAGGGCAATAAAAACAGATAAAACCCAAATTTATATTTCAAATGTTGTAATGATGGCAAAATACTCTGAGCTCACTGACAGAGATGGCAACACTGACCAAAAATATAGCAAAAGGTATTCTGAGCTGAGTTGTTCTAGGGCTGCTTCCCTAAGTACAGGCCATATTCTACGTGAATTCGAGGGCTAAGGTGTATTCTGAATATCATAAATACAGATTTTTTACCTTGTGCAGAGAACTGCTCAAGGATATAGGGGAGTAAGTGAACTTGAAGGAAAGAAGTCAGAGAGCTGTGTTCAATGGGACTGTCTAGTTGGAGGCCTGTATCTAGTGGTGTCCCTCAGGGGCTGGTACTGGGACCAGTACTATTCAATGTATTCATCAACAACCTGGATAAGGGCACAGAGGGCACTGTCAGCAAGTTTGCTAATGACACTAAACTGGGAGGAGTGGCTGACACTCCTAAAGGCTGTGCTGCCATTCAGAGAGATCTGGACAGGTTGGAAAGCTGGACAGGGAGAAACTGAATTAAATCCAACAGGACCAAGTGTAGAGTCCTGCATCTGGGAAAGAACAACCCCATGGACCAGTAGAGGTTGGGGACTGATGTGTTAGAGAGCAACATAGGGGAATGGGACCTAGGGACCCTGGTGGACAGTAGGATGCCCATGAGCCAGCAATGTGGCCTTGTGACCAGGAAGGCCATTGGTTTCCTGAAGTGATCAGAAGGGATGTGGTTAGTAGGTCAAGGGAGGTTGTCCTCCCTCTCTGCTCTGCCCTGATGAGGCTGCATCTGGAATATTGTGTCCAGTTCTGGGCCCCTCGGTTCAAGAAGGACCTCAGGGAACTGCTTGAAAGAGTCAAGCATGGAGCCACAAAGATGCTGAAGGGAGTGGAACATCTTCCTGCAGAGGTAAGGCTGAGGGAGCTGGGGCTCTTTTATCTTGGAGAAGACTGAGGGGTGACCTCATTCATGTTTATAAAGATGTGAAGGGCAGCGTCAGGAGGATAGAGCCAGGCTCTGTTCAATGATATCCAATGACAGGACAAGGGGCAAGAGGTGCAAGCTGGAGCAGAGGAACTTCTATATGAACATAGGGAAAAACTGTTTTACCATAAGGGTGACAGAGAGGTTGGGGAGTTTCCTCTGGAGACATTCAAAATCCATCTGGATGCATTTCTGTGTCACCCGTCCTGGGTCATCCTATTCTGGCAGTGGGGTTGCAGGTCATTTTCAACCTTAACATTCTGTAAACACATGTGAGCTGCAGCCCCTCTCTAAAGCACCCCTTCAGCGACAATACATTATTCCCCTCTCTCTTTTCCATCACAATACAGCTGAACTCTGCAAGTTAACTGAAAATAGAAATTACTACTACACTTCCACATTTGAATGTTATGTCCCAGGTTTAGACACATTTATCGACCTCTGAACAGCTAAGGGACAGTGCATAGGACAATACTTATTTTCGTATCTTTAACATTCACTTGAGCTTTACCCTACCCAGTCAACCTACACCACCATCACTGGACTTTTGGTAGCATTTCCTCCACCAGACAGGAAAATCATTAAGAGTCCTGATTTAGCTGGAAATTCATCTTAACCTATTAAAGAACAAAAAGTCAATAAAATCAATATATATTTGCAATTTAAGCTTGTTTGTTTGTTTTGTGGGGGTTTGTTTTGCTTTTTGGTTTTGGTTTGCTGTTTTTTGTACTTTACATCATAGGAAGAAGTTAGAATAGAAATATTCCATGTAGCAAAATGAGAGAACAACAATGCCAGCCTCCTACCACCTGCATGCACAGTGCTGAGGCCATACACACCCCAGCATCTACACTGCTTTGATTATGATCTCTGTGACTTTACTCTAGCAAATGCACTCAACATCACCTCTTTTTCTCCCCCTAGGTGGACAAATCATTTACCTCTAACAAGCTACACAGCCTTAAAAACTTGGAGTGGGCATAAGACTTAGTTTCAGGTAAAAGCACTTGAGCATGAGGACCACATGCTCAGTGTTTCTTTACAGTTCCACTGTCATCTGCCAGCCAATGCAGTCACTGGTGTCCAGAGACCATCAAAATATGACAAAGCAGTTTGGGTGGCACCCAGTTGCCCCTATGTGGATATCCAGAACCATTTCAGATGCCTGGGGTTAGCCCCTGGGCCTCCAGCTGGAGGTCCAAAGAGACTTGAACCCTCTCACACCTGCCAGCTGCATGCAGATATTGCAGATTCCATAGGGCATCGCAGACAGCACCAGACAGCTGTGTTGACAGCCAAATCCCCCCCTTCAGTGCCTATTTTAGGATGAGCCCATCTGCTTTACAGGTCTGTTCTCTCTAACAGGAGCTGAGACATTTGACACTCAAGTAGACACTTACTGTGACATCTATGGTGTTCCCTGGGGTGAGTCCCTTGGGGCCGTCATGGAGAGAGGTCCCGATGCATCCCTGAGAAGCAGAACAGCATGTGCAAAACCCAATAGTTTGCTGTGCAGACAGACTCCCAGCTGAACTGCCTGAAAAACAGAATAATACTTTTTCTTGAAGTTCAAAATGTGTTTTTCTCAGTCTCATTCTCTGAGCAGGTCGAAACAGATGACAATATCCCCCTTGGCTACTGCCCTCAAAAATGAGATCACCCTTAGAGACACGGCATTGCCACTTTCAGAACAAGCTCTGATTAAAGGGTGAGAGTGTGATCCACAGAAGAAAACAGGTTTTCTAGCATACAGCCAGAGGCAACTACAACTATTTGAGGCTCCATTTAGAGCAGAATGGAGAGTGCAACTTTTGTAAGCTGTTAGTATATCCACTAGTGATCATTAAAGCTGATTAATGCTCCCCATTCAACAGCAAAGGAAAACGCAGCTCTGCAAGGCTGTCACAAAACATCTGGTGCCCAGTACAGCAAAATCATTTGCAGCAGCTCATGCAAAGGGCAGAGAATCTCCTACAAAACTGTTTTGTATACTGCGAGCTGGATAATGAGACAACAGCATACTTGTAAATTTTTTTTTAATAGTTAGCTCGTTACAAAAATGCTGCACAGACAAATCCGCTTTCCAAATACAGAGCAAATCCCACAGTTGCCTTTTACCTGCAACTTCTTCCTCCAGCTCACAGAGAAAAAGCAAAATAGGTCCTTTTGTCCCTTGTTTATTCATCCTACAGCGCACTACATCTATTTCCAGGCTTGCATTTTATTCTCTGGTCTTTGGAAATTCAGTATTTCATATCTGCTGCTGACAGAATTAGCCTTGAGCATGTTGAAAACATGCAACTTCCTTCCCATAATTAGTCCACCTGGGAAGGAAATCTTGCACCTTAAGCAGGTATAGGTGTGAACCCAAGGTCTTCTGGTGCCTTGGAAATCCAAGTGACAGTCACAACTTACAGAAGCAGAACTCACAGAGTCCCATCACATACCTGCCTTGAGAAAAACAGGTGAACTGTTTCTGCCCAGAATTCTTCCTGGTAACACAGCACATTAGAAAATCCTGCACAGATGCTTCTTTCTGCATCTAAACTAACCCTTTACTGAAATATAGCTTAAAGTTTTCTTCTCAAGAGACTTAGAGAAGTATCCTACTAAATGAAAGCTCACTTTCTAGGTGCTATGGTAGCTCCGTAAAGCCACTTCAGTAGACCAGACTTTATCCGATGTCGTAGTAGGCCTAAACAGGCCAAGTTAGGTTTGTGAATGTTCTGGCTTATGCAGACATGTTTTTCTGCTCTCTCTCCTTCTGTTTTGGGGAGAGCAACCGTGGGAAAAGGGACAAAGGACCTGGCGCCACTAAGTCTGGGGTCCGGGGTCTGTCCATCACCTGCGGTAAACAGGGTGCACACGATTGCCTTGTGCAGGGCCCGTGATCTGCCCAAAAAAGGATAAAGTAAGCCTATGGCTTCACCCAATATGGCCAAATCTTGGNTCCAATTATTTAATATTAATAAATTATATATTATTTATATAATATCGTCTCGCAGTACCTAATTACCCCTTCCACGACATCCCCTTAGAGGACTGCTCTGGAAAACCAAGTTAGCAAAGCTTTGCCCCTAGCCCCAAGCAGTGAGGGGACAGAGATTCATCTCTCACAGTCAGCACTGCCTTTAGTCTTTTATTGATTAATCCATATGACTATTTTTGGGAGTCATTTTTATACCCTTAGAGTGTGATTTCAGAGGATCCTTCATGTGGCCATCCAAGCTGTCAACCCACAAGAAAGCCATTCACTGTAGGTTGATGGGAAATCAAGTTTTCTCTAGTTACTGCAATATCATGTTTGTTTCTTGATGATCAGAGGGTCTTCTGGGCAAGTATGTTTGAATGTGGAATCATGGAGCAGAATCATAGAATGGTTTGAGTGGAATGGTTTGACCTTTAAAGATCACCCATCTAGTTCAACCTCCCTACTGTCAATAAGGACATCTGCAACTACAGTAGTTACTTGGAGCCCCAAACAACCTGAGCTGGAATGGTTTCAGGGATGGCGGGCATCTACCACTTCTCTGAGCAACCTAAGCCAGGGTCTCACCACCCTCAGTTTCAAATGTTTCTTCCATCTTTCTAGTCTGAACCTCCTTTACTTTCACAACATCACTCCTTGTTCTGTCACAACAGGCCCTGCTAAAATATCTGTACTCCGCTTTCTGACTGGCCCCTTTCAGTACTGAAAAGCTACAAGAAGGTCTCCCCAGAGCCTTCTCCAAGATGAACAATCCCAAAAATCAGGGCTTAGGGCTTCATAAACAACATATACACCTTTCAGACTCTACCAAAAGTATCCAGATTCTGTGTAACTCCTGAAATTTGACTCAGGTTAAATATTCAGGGCTCACAACTGCCCAAGGTTCCAGAAACCCCACTGGTCCACAAAGCTCACCATTGCCTTGGAGCCATCAGCATGCATCCCAACCCCTGTGAGCCCCTCCTGTTCAATGTGCCAAAGGGAAGCTCTCCACATGCTAAAATTCATGCCCATTCAGTAAGGTTTTGCTGTGTTAACTACAGGAGGAAAACAGTTTAAAAAGTGAAGAAAAATAAAGCTTAAGAAAAACTAAGGAGCAAACTGCTATAATTGGAGCCATGGAATCCTTTGCTGAGATGAAATATGGCCTTGTGTGTCCCCTGCTCAGCAGCTGCTCACACTGTGCCTAGGGTAGACCTGAAAGACAGGTGGCTGCAGCGTGATGATTTTCTGTGCTTCAGAGGTATTTCTGCTGTGCTCCCCTTGCAGTCCTGAGCAGGGAGGCACCATCCCTTCCCGCCACACCATGTGTTTTAGTCAATTATAGCTCTGCCTAGGTAATAAACCTGGTGCCCTTTATGCACTCTCTCTGCTGCACTTCCCCACTGAAATGCCAATATTCATGTTTTCCCTTGGGTTTTGCGGTCTATCTTCGCTGCTTTAACAGAAGCCATCAAGCATCACAGCTCACACATGGAAACTCAGGAAGGCTTAATCTGAAGCCAGCAGTTCCCTAGCCCCCTATCTCAGTAGCTATTTGGAGGCTTCATTTTTCCCAAATGTCTGTTTTGGCCAAACTTGTCAAAGCACAGTTCACAAGCTTTATTCAGACACCGGCACATATAGATTATAACCATATATCTGCTTCCATCCTACTGAGACTGCAGAGACCAAAGTCACTGCTGGAGAACAGAGTGTGTCCATCCCTAACTGCTTCAGTGAGCAGCAGCAGCCTTTAAATAAACGGGTGGAACGCCCAAATTTTCATCCTTCTGAATGAATTTTTCATCTATCTGAGTAAACCTCAAGCTTGCTTCAGAATTAGTGTATGTATATAAATATACACATACAGCTGCCGAAGTGCTGGCAGCCAGAGAACAGAGCCAATTTACTTGAAGGGCATATTTGGCAGCTTCACTGATTTTAAATATATTTAAGGAATTATCAGTAACTCCCGCATAACCTTGAGTCAGAGAGAAATGCTGCAGTGATGAAGGTTGTATTTGGGGCAGTTTGGTCAAAATTATTCTTTCAAACATGGGTAAAGAAAACAGCAGACCATGGAGTGCTCCAAGAATTATGAAAGGTTGTGAAATTCCCTATTAGGAGCAATCAGGACATGTAGCCATTTGCTGTGAACAGCAGTCAAGCTGCAGGTCTGAAGACAGAATCACAGAATGTTAGGGGTTAGAAGGGACATCTATAGATCATCAAGTTCAACCCCTATGCCAGAGAAGGATCCCTAGAATAGGTCACTCATCCAGGTCACTCATCCAGGTAAGTTTTGAATGTCTCCAGAGACTCCACAACCTCTCTGGGCAGCCTGTTCCAGGGCTCCCTATGCTCCAGAGTGTTCCTTATGTTCACATGGCACCTCCTATGCTCCAGCTTACACCCATTGCCCCATTGGACATCACTGAGAAGAGCCTGGCTCTGTCCTCCTGACATTCGCCCTTCACATCTTTGTAAAGATGAATGAGGTTACCTCTCAGTCTCCTCCCAGCTAAAGAGACTCAGCTCCCTCAGCCTTTTCTCAGCATGGAAGTGTTCCACTCTCCTCAGCATCTTTGTGGTTCTGCACTGAGGTCTTTCAAGCAGTTCCCTGAGGTCCTTTTTGAACTGAAGGGCTCAAAACTGAACACAATATTCCAGATGTGGCCTCATGAGGGCAGAGTAGAAGGGGAGAAGAACTTTACCTACTAACCACACTCTCCTAGTACATTCACAGGCTGCAAACAGAACAACCAGCCACAGGCTTCATCATGAGCAAGTAGCAATGGCGCCCTGTTTTCACTATCTGTGTCAATCTGCCCTCTGTCATGCATCCATGATGTTTGTCTTTGGATGGCCACATGCTTCAAGAGAGAAGTTGTATTCCCACCTCCCATTAAGACCCCAGGCCTGTGCTTTGACAGGAGAGATGTGAGATTTTTTTTTTTTTAGGGGGAAGACAACAAGAACTAACTGGGAGTTAGCACTGTAGCCTCCCAAAGCAGCAGAGAACTGCTGAGCAGTGCTCAGAGACCCTTCAGGGCATGCTTTGCACACAGATCCTATAGCAGGAGAGATGAGACACGTTTCTTGGAGGTAGCAGACTAGGCAAAGAGGGAAGAAACACCAGAGACAGGGTAATCAGTCTTCCAGGGGCCTCATTGCCTCATTTCTTATTTGAACATTGAAGGATTAGCTCTCCTCTGCTGACTGCACAGCACAACCCATCAAGTCATGACTAGCAGTTTGCTTTATATGGCTGAACACAGTTTCTCAACCTAACCAGTGGTAAAATAAAACATATGAGCACCCAAAAAGGTGGCAAATGCTGTTTCAACTGCAGTCTCTAAAATCCAGGCAAGATCCCCCCTGTTACCCAGTCAGTGCCAGATAAGCATGTTTCCACACTGTGAGTTGGTCCAGAAATGTCTGTGTTGGAACTGCTCCAGAGAAAAAGCATTTAAACTGAAGAAGAAAATGCATAAAGAGTTTATTTAGTAGGTTTGGATATTTGGACTGATTGTCCCTGAGTGTGCAAAGATAAATATCAGTGTGAAAATGTCTTTTTTTTAAGTTAACAGGAACACAAACCTTAAAGTAAGTTTGCTGCCTCTACTGATTTTCAAAAGATGGAGCAAACAGAGCAATACTGCAGCACTTCTTTGAAATTCAGACATCCAGAAACACAATCTAATGAAAGGTGCTAAAACAAACAATGAGTACATGCCCTGATTTCAATTTAAGTGGAGACAGAAAGCTATTGGCATTTAGTGGAAATTCAGGAATTGCACATATGGGGACATGGGAAAGGATTCATTGATCTCTGTACCTCTTGATTGCAAACCCCATTTCCCAGAATAACTTTGATACTGTAAAGCCATATTTCTTCTACACATCACGGGGCCACAGCTACTGAGCTCTGAAGTGAACACAGGCAAAAGATGCCAGGACAGTATTGCAACGGAGCATCCATTTGTCATGGCCTGATTTGTGTTTGTAAGGACATTTGGCTCAGTCTAAGGGCATGAGAGTCATTGCAGGGTTTGATCTCCATCAAACTCTGTCCTTCAATCTCTGAAATGCTCACTGCACTCCTCCACATCCTCTATCCCCAGCATGAATTTACAGACCTGTACTGTTAATCCAAGGAGCTGGGTCAAGAAATCAGACAATCTGAGAGGATACATAGCTCTCTTCCTCCTCACCAGTCTCTCTAGGGAGTAATTTTCCCCTGAGGTGGTTTAACATAATAGCAGATGCAAAGAAGTTCTGGTGTTTAGTTGTGAAGAGCATTGCTTTGATTTCTGAAATACAGTCCAGGCTGTCATTTTCTCTAAGTCAGTGTCAGCTTGTTGGGTACACAGCATAACCTCTTCCCAGAGGATCTGTCTTGCTTAACAATTTCTTACCACTTAAGACATCATGGGTACCACAGTTACACATTTTCGTCTAGGTGTTGTCCACTTGTGGTGAGATGGGGAGTGAAAAACTCGAAAGAAAGCTTTGATCCATGTCAGGTACAAAATGTTTCCAGAGAGAGAAATATTCCAAATACTTTACTTCTTAAAAATGCCCACTGCCTCCTAGTGAACTTTTTACCTTGAAGATGCTTAAATTGGCATGACATGAGAGCAAAGCTATTCAGACTGCAAGAAGGCAGCTTCTCAATTAATTTGCTGCTGGTAAACTGTGTCTCCTACCACAACTGATCTTGTTAAGCTAAGCAGACTTATTCTACAGAAGAGCAGGGTGATGCCAGTTATTTAAACCACATTCCAGCTAGGAAGACAATTGGCACCCAAGGTGCCTAATGATTGTCTCAATCTGCCATCTTGCTCTTTACACATTACAAACACTCAGAGGCTTGCAAGCCTTCTGACTGGGAGCAGACCCAAAGAGTGGTGAGATCTGTGAATCCAAAAAGCTGTGCAGCTTTGTTTCAGTCTTGTTATTTTGGACTTGAGTTAATCTTGTCCTCTGTGCTGAATGTCCCCTCCTCATATCTGTTCTTCAGGCCAACACCACATCCACCCAGGCTTGCAGCATTCTGGTGTGTTTTCTCCAAAAGCAATTCAGCCCATGTCCAACCAAACCCTTCCTTCCAGCACTCAGTGCATGGCCATGAATAAGGAGGTTTGCCTCAAAACCACACCACCACTCTGAACCAAAACACTTGCTTAGACACAGCCACAGATAAGCAGCTTTAGCCAGTGCTCAAAATAAGTACTTGGCAAGCTTCCTTCATGCAAGGCCATGTGTAAGGGGATGCGTCTTCAAACGATGTGTAAAGGGACACTGTTAATTTCCTGTTTAATAAAGTGTAATGCACGGAGAAGAATATTTCCTTTACAGACAGCTTCCAAACATTTACTGCTTCAATCATGACACGCTGTGATTTCCCTCCATCTATGCTTATAACATGCTACTACTGAAAAGCTACTGAATCTGTGCTCCTTTATCAGTATCTGCAGAGAAAAGCAGAAAAACCCAAAAAAAACAACCAAACAAAACCCCCCACACACACCCTTTCTGCTGTATTCCTAACATAAATTGCTTTCCTCCAACATCTCATCATTTCAAAAGGAAGATTAAAAATACCATATAATGTAGGACTCTCCACATAAAACATTCAGGTTGGAAAATCAAAGCTGGAAAAGAAGAAGTTGGACACAGAGAAGAACCATCTTGGCATGCAAGAGTCACATTTGCTTCCCAGCCTGTCACCGTAACAGCTCGCCTTAGTCACACCACACATCACAGGCTGGCCAGTAGCTGCTAGGAAGCCTTAATGAAAAAATCCAAAGCACCTCAGGAAAAGGGTGTTGCTAATTTTTATTTAGCTGTGACTTTTCAGTCACCTTCAGCCCCTGACATCACAGCACCATAGCCACAGAAAAGTATTTATAAAAGTATTCAATTTTACATTCCCCTCCAACGACCCAACTACCTACTTCAGTTTGTAACAAATACTCCACTCGTGGGAGTTTTGCTCTTCCACATACCACTCTTTATCCTCCCAAAGAGGAATTAGTACCTTGCCCTGAAATTTGGTATGATGGCATGTGCATGGCTCAGCTGTTCCACCCTGCAGGTGCATTAATTACCCAGCAGGCCTGACCTGTAGTGTGTATAAATTCCTGGTGTAGAGAGGCCATGCCACTTCAGTGATGAATTAGTACTTCTTTACTTAGCCTTTACTTAAGGCTAAGTGGAAACTACCACCCATGAGTATCTGAGTGAATGCAACCACACTGTCACCTTGAAGTGCATGGGGATTGGGACCCCCATCTGAATCTCTCTCCCCTTCAAAGGGTTGAGGTGTAATTAGGGGCAAACAATTGTGTCCAGGTGTTCAGGCATTTCTTTTGTTTGGGCTCATGTCACAGTGCGTTTGAGGTGAGCACTGCAATGGCTGCCATTTGAGTGTCAGACATGCTCTTGTTCCCTGCAGGACTGGTGTCAGAGGTCTCCTGAAATTTCCAAGCTAAGCCATTAAAAGGCTCCTGGAGGAGCGCTCAGCCCTGTGCCAGCAGGTGGATGAGATCAAACTTCAGCGACAAAAACTCTCATTTCACAGGAAATTCACAGGAAGCCTATTTCAAACTCATCCTTTTGATTAGTTACAGCAGCAGCTGCATTTCAGAAAAGTACATGGTGCCCATTTAAGGCTGGATTTTAGATATTTAGATATTAGCAACTTTGATTTTAGATCTAATCAAACAAGTTGTGTTTTCTAACACCTTCCCAAATACTGACTAAAGCCACCTCTGTCTCTAAGTGTCTTAATTCCTATGCACAGACAGTATAACTATCATTAGAATAGATTGAGATGTCTCCAGTTGAAGAGAAAAGATGCCATGATATAATACAGTAAATTAAATAACGTCTCCACAGAGAGACAGGAGGCACTGAGCAGCTCTGAAGATTGCATTTAGGCCCTGTCAAAGATAATGAGAAAGCAGACACACACAAAGGTCATCAGATGTCTGAAACACTGGCTCTGGTCTCCTGCCTCCTCATAAAAGATGCATGTTCACTGGATTTTTCTGGGGAAGATATGCTTGCTGGTGAAGTTAATTGGTAGTGCTAGCAGTTTGTTTTCTCTATTGACACAGTAACAGATACTAATGGACTCAGTGCTTGGGCGTGCTGAGGATTTAAATCAGCCCTTGGTAGCTTTAATCTGCAGCGGCTTTGGAACTTTGCTGGACACTGTACCATGTGATTTTCCAAGAATTTAAGCAAATGTCAGGAGGGAAATTTGTCATTCCTCATCTTTATATGCAATCAGGATGATTAATTGTGATTGCTCTTACAACAGAGAGGCAGCACTCAGCTTTACAGAAACTACTGCTGGAGCTGACAAATCAGAAATGAAAATCATCAAATTATCCTCCCTTTTCTCCCCCAGACTCAGCTGAGCTCAAACAATTTCAGCTCAGCTTGGTGCAGGCACCAAATTTACAGCTTTGTGCTTCTCAGGGAACCTCCTATGTCCTAAGGACTTTCCAATAATGTTAGACCAACTCTGAGGCTATCCTATGTACGTGCTCCAGCAGACAAAAATTCTTTGCGCTCAAGAGTATCATAAGATCATTTTTTTCACCTCAGTCCTATGGACAAAATTTTGAGGAAATTGTGGTCAGCAATTGAGAACACTGGTCTCACTAAACTAAGGTTGATGAGTGGACCCGTGGATACTGCTCTCTAAGTGGAATTTGCTCAGTTCTGCCATGACATGGAAGCCTGTTGGTTTTTTTTTTTGCTTGCCATCAGACCAACACGCTTCAACCTGTTCTTTGGCAGCAGCACTGCTTTCAGCACCTCTGCTCAACTGGCCACATATTTCAAGGACTATAGGAGATAGGAGTGACAGAAGAGAGCCAAGATCATGGAATTACCTAATTCTGACTTTTTTCCACATTAAAAAAAAAAAAAAACAAAAACCAAGAATAAACTTACTAGGGTAAGATATGTAACTATCTCCTTCTAGAAAGGAAGAAAAAAGAGAGTGCAAGGGGTAAAAAACTGGGCAAAATGCAACAATTATGAACCTGTCTCCTCTCTTCCTGATTCTAGGCTGCACAACATGATGAGTTTGGGTGGTTTAGCTTTCTTCCTCACAATGTTTCCTCATTTTTTCCTCAATAGTCAGTTAAACATTAAAATTATGTTTGCCTTGAAAATTGCTACTGCAAGGCAGGGAGGAGGGAAGGGTTTGCACTGCATTTGCACCTGCACATGGAGGAGAGGAGATTGAAGAAATTCATGTTGGTAACTTTCCTAAATACGCTACATAGCTCTACTAAAAGTAAATTCCTTGACATGGCTGAGCTGATCAGCTAAACTGGCAGCCCCATGGTATTCCTTTACTTGCCAGTCCTAACACAAGTCCCCAAAACCTGCTATAAGCCAGTCCTGTTCCCTGACCTGGCTCAAGAACAGAAAGTGCTAAGGTGAGACTGAATGACTGGGGTGCAGGATTCCCTTTTTATGTTTGCAATTTTCCTTTAGGAATTTTCATCTGAAATGAGTTCATTTTTCCGAAGTCAAGAAATTTTGGGTTGGTTCTCCTAAAATTCTTTAGCATTGGATATGCAACTCTCTTATCTAACTATCCAAACAGAGCATATGACACTTAAATGTTCCTTAAAATGTTCTAAAATCCTGGCTAACTGGAATCTAAGTTGATCTGGTTTGCTTGTCTTTTAATATTAATGGGACTTCACAGTATGAGGGAGCACAGAGTTTTGGGGGATAGGCAAAAAGCATCTTAGAATTAGCAGGAGGAGCAACGAGGATCAAGTCAGTGCTGCGGGAGGCTGGACTTGTGACACATTTCTACCTACCTTTAAGAGCAGCAACAGCATCATCCACAGGTTTGGTTATAGCCAATAAACTGTTTTCAAACTGAGAGAATGCATCCAAATACTGTCCTAGATCAGAACTTCAAATGCAGAACTTCAAATCAGGAGTTCAAATGCAGAACTCCAGCATGCTTTTCATGCTGGAAAGATGAAAAAACATTAGAGCCAAGTTTAAGTAGGAGAAAATGACCAAAGGAAATAAAATGCCGTGCTTATCTGACTTAATGGCCTAAGGCAGAGCAGCGTCCAGGGGTCTGTCTCTATGTGTGAACTCCTGTGCACACTGATGAACATAAGTGCCCACAGAGAAACCAACATTTCACAAAATATCCACAGTAATGCTGGTTTTCAGGAAATACAGAAAGGAAAAGAAAAAGAATTCCAATTTGCACAGATGGTAAACCCACAGCTTAAATTAAAAGATGGTCCTTTATTATCTGACGTTTAAATTGAAGCATTAAATGTGCAGATTTAACAAGCTCCCCCACAATTTTACTGCCACACCACCTCCTCTGGGGAGGAGCAGGGTTGACAAGGGGAGAATGGAGTTTGAAAGTTAATACAAAACATCACTTAAATATTATAAAATACCTGCTGTGGGCCATTTAGCAGCCAAACTACTGCCCACATCATACCTGTCTGAAAGGACACAATTCCTTCAAATGCAGATGTCTCTACACACTGACTCTCTACACAAGAAGTTCTATCCAGCATTCAAAATGGTTTTTCTTTTTGAGGGTGAAATGTTGATTTCTAGCTACTCTTATGAGAAAACTGCCATTGAGCACAGACAAAACTCAGCTTCCACAAAACACAGATTTTTCATGCATGGGGGAAAAAAAAATACTTTTGTTCCAACTTGTTGCAGCAGAGGCTAAAATCCCTCACTACGTTTTGAGGGGTATCTCACTTGGCCCAGCATTTTAGTGATGTATTTCCAACACTGCATTTAGGGAGTGAGTTGCTTCCATTTTCTAATCATCTTGATTACAGATGATTGATAGTCTAAAACACATCACCACATTGATGGGCTCTGATGAAGGGACAAAGGATTACATTTTGGCATTTATTGGTGGTTGCCCTGTAATTCTGCATCGCTGGCATTTAACAGAGGCAGTACCATTCAGTTCAGAGACTCTGAGTCAGGGCTTTATCTGCATCTGAATAAGCAAAGACACCAGAAGAGGCCGTGTAACACCTCT
The DNA here is from genome assembly GCA_013399055.1 of Ramphastos sulfuratus. Taxonomy (NCBI): domain Eukaryota; kingdom Metazoa; phylum Chordata; class Aves; order Piciformes; family Ramphastidae; genus Ramphastos; species Ramphastos sulfuratus. The sequence goes on from WBNM01003427.1 coordinate 80,930, forward strand.
GATGATCAAGGGAAGAGACAGTGTAGATCAGAATATTTCAGTGGATGATGAAGACAGGAGAGCTGCAGAAGCACAGTTGCATGGCCCATACCCCTACAAAGGAGTGAAGCAGCAGTCAAGGAAATGAGAATGAATAAGCCCAGTGTCTAAACAAGGAAAGTTAACAGTTTGACATCCACAGGAGATGGATAAAATGAGACTGGACACTCAGCAGAGAACAGTGGCTGAGGTAAAGCACTTTATATGAGAAGCAATAAAATAAGTTGCCTACTCAGAGGGTGGATGGGGTTAGAAAACAAAAAAATGAAGCTACAAGAGGTTTGTGAAGCAGATGTAATTGGCAATAGATCTGTAATAGCAAACAGTCCAAAGAAAACTGACAGTTAAACTTACAGATAAGAGTAAAAGTGAGCATATTTTCTCTTAAGAATTGCAGCATTTGGCATGTTAGATGGATCACACCTGACTCATGCTTTGAGAGACTTAACTGAAGAGCTGGAATTGTTAGTCTTGTGTTCTCTTTGACGTTTTAGAGGGACAGAAAACATTTCACATTTGAACTGGCTGAGCTGCTCCTAGAAATGTGCACACTTACTCCTCCCTTGACTTGCATTAATCAGATGACTCATTTAAATGCATGAAATTCACTGGGATAAATAGGACTCCAAGTTCCAGAGACATGTCCATTGCCATCGCACATCGAACCAAGTGCTAAGAGGCAGAACTTTGGTGAGGGGCTGGAGCTACTTCCCCTCCTGGCAGAGTTCCCCATCTCCTTTAGCTCTGCTAAGACTCTAATATTCCCTGTGATTTGTTTTAAATGATTCAAATGGTTTACAGAGACTAAAGAGACACCACAGTCCTTCTTCCAAGCCTTGATAACCTGCTGCCACAGATGAGTTTGCTCATACTGAACTACTGTAAGAGGTTCAGCCACACAAACACCAGCAGGAAAGTAGCCATCCAAAAAGCAAAGAAAAACGTCAATATTTAGGCTACCACCAGGTGATTCAGTGAAGGCAGCTGTCTACAATGGCAGGTGAAGACTTAAATGTGCCTGTGGTCAAGCTAAAGATGTGCCAGAGAAATCTGAGGAAGGCTTATGAAATGGATTTAAAGCAGCAAGACTTGCAATGTCACTGCTTGAGACCTGATTAATTCATTCCGGGGGTGTCAGTCTTTCTGCATCAGAAGACAGAACAGTGAGAAACTTTGCAGACCTTAGACAAGTTAATCTAGTGGGCAGCAGTTCATTATAACCAACGCCCTCTGTGTTCCTGTGCTGGTTTGAGCTAATCGGAATATTTTAATAGAGAAAATTATATTATAGGCTGTGAAAAGGAAACAATGGTGATGTCTACTTCACTCATAGGCTTGCTGAGATGTTTAAGAAAAAGTACTCAAAACAAAGATAAGCTAGTCTTTGGGGCACAGCGTGTCGGGCGGTCTAGCTTCTGGCTTCGCCTCCCTGCTGAATAACCTCACTAACCCCTTTTCTTCTAACCCCCCTCCCCGGGCCAATCGTCCAAATTCACCTTGCGCATAAGGCAAACCTTGGGGTAAGGTGTAGGGATGGGGAGAAGGTGGAAGGGTGGTTGGGAGCCCCTCCTGGGGCCTCTGATTTCTGGGAGGGGTGTTGTGTTTCTGTATTACCTTTACCTTGTATATATCTATAAATATTCCTGTATATAGTGTATACATCTGCTTGTATATTGTGCTAAGCTGTAAATAGAGATTAATTCCTTAACTTCCAGCTGGCTGAGTTCTAGTCTGGGTCATTTTACAAAGTGTAGGGGGCAGGGAACTCCCAAACCATCACGGTTCCTCAAGATTTTATAGTAAAAGTGAGGCTTTGAAATTTAAATTCTCTGGGAATGAGACCCATGTATAATGTTCCAGCCTGCAATCCAACAAAGGCTCTTCTTCATAAAAAAGTGTTCCAAACTTTTCTGAGGAAACTCATAAAGACATCTTTGGGAGGAAAAAAAACAACCAAAAAAACCACAAAAAAACCAACCCAAACCACACCTCTTCCCACAAATCTGTCTTGGTCAGGAAGCCTGATGTGAATAATGAAAGGAGAAGCACACAACAGCTGTCTGTAAAGGGGGAAACCCCCCAGTCTCTCATCATTTAAAATATAGGTGCTTAGTGCTGCCTCTTCACCCACCACATTATCCATCTGCTTTCCATTTGAGAGCATGCAGGAGAATACCCTAAGCAGAAATCCATCTAGCTCCTTTCTGGGGACTACTGGCATGACATTTCTTTTAACATTTCAGTCGTGATATTCAAGGCTCCACATAGATTTTATTCAGCAGCAAAATGCTTCTTTATTCCCAAGGCTTCAGAAGCAGCACAACTGATTGGGACAGCACAGTATATTTATGTACAGAAGAGTGATTGCCTTGGCAATTCAGCCATCAAGGCTGTAACTCACAGCAGAGCTCCTGGTTGACTCCATAAATCAGGATAATGCTGGTTGCACTGTTGATTATTGCTGGGAAAGCTTCAGGAGTGGGTGCATCTTAGCATGGCAAGCACTGCATGCCCACCTGTCTCCAAAGTTTCTCTTGCAAAGACATAGCACTCACCAGCGGTACACAACCCACCTGCTGGGCACTCTCACATGGCTAAAGCCATCTGAAAACAGCACTCTGAGGCTTAAATGACTATGCAACCCATTATCCTGTGTCTAGTCACTGCCTGCTGCTTGAAAAAAAGCTACCATTACACATATAAAAATGTGCAAGTTAGTGAATATCACTCAGGTTGCAAATGGAGGTGGTGGCTACCCATATAGAAGGTGCTCCAAGAGCACACGCTGGCTCCAGCAGGCCAAAGAAAACCCAAGATTCCTTTTCTACAGCATCCCAGTATGCTGGGGGTTGGAAGAGACCTCTGGAGATCATCCAGCCCAAGCCCCCATCCAACACAGCAGGGTCACCCAAAGGCAGACTGCCCAGGATCACAATGTCCAGATGGGTTTAGAATGTCTCCAGAGAAGGAGACTCCAGAACTTCTCAAGGCAGCCTGCTCCAAGACTCCAGCACTCCCATAGCAAAGAACCATTTTATTAAGTGAGTTCTCCTGTTCTGGTTTGCGCAGTTGCCCCTAGTCCTGTGACTGGGCAATACTGAATAGAGTGTAAAACCGCTGTCATGACCTCCACCCTTTAGATATGCATATGTGTTTATAAGATCCCCTTTCAGTCTGCTCTTCTCCAGGCTCCAGATCTCTCAGCCTCTCCACAGCAGAGAGATGCTACAGTCCCCTAATCATCCTCGTGGCCCTCTGATGGACTCTCTCCAGTAGTTCCCTTTCCCTCTTCAATGGGAGAGCCCAGAACCGGATACAATACTCCAGATTAGGCCTCAACAGGGCAGAGCAGAGGGTGAGGAGAACCTCCCTTGACCTATTTGCCACACTCTCCTTAATACATCCCAGTATGTGGTTGGTCTTGGCCAAAAGGGCACATTGCTGGCTCATGGTGAACTTACCCACCAGTGCTTCCAGGTCCTCTGCAGAGCTGCTTTCCAGCAGGTCACCCCCTCACCTGTACCAGTGCAGGGGGTTAGTCCTGCTCAAGTGCAGGACTTTATAGACATATAAGCACTTTGTTGAATCCCACACCATTACAAAATGAAGGATGTCATTACCAACAATCAGCCATCAATGTTTTTTACTTAGTTAACAGTAAGAGAGACAGGGAACTACTGCAGAGAGTCCAGGAAAGGCTGCAAAGATGCTGAGGGGAATGGAGCATCTCTGTGAGGAGGAAAGGCCGAAAGCCCTGGGGCTGTTGAGCCTGGAGAAGAGCAGCCTAAGAGGGGATCTGATCAATGCTCAGCAAGAGCTAAACGGTGGGGAAGCAAGAGGATGGGGCCAGACACTCTTCAGTGGTGCCCAGTAACAGGACAAGGGGCAACAGGCACAAACTGGAACCCAGGATGCTCCATCTAAACAGGAGGAGAAAATTCTTTGCTATGAGTGTGCTGGAGGCTTGGAGCAGGCTGCCCAGAGAGGTTGTGGTGTCTCCTCCTCTGGAGAGATTCCAAACCCACCTGCACACTGTGATCCCAGGCAACCTGCTGTGGGTGACCCTGCTTTAGCTAGAAAGACTGGATGATCTACAGATGTCCCTTTCAAACCCCACCATGACGAGATTTTGTGAAAACTGCCCTGACCAATGGAGGACAGAATTTTAAAAGACACAAATTTTCCCCTAAGTCATCTAATCCAGAATGTAGCTCAACAGCTGCAATGTGACTTAACCCCCTTAGACTCCTAGAGATGGAGCATGTAGGAAGGGCTTTCCCAGTTCTCACAGTGTCTTCTAAATGGTAAAACAGAGTGTTTACGATGGAACACACCATCTTTTGCAGCACAGGGCTGTGTATTCAGCTGTTGAGCACCATTTCTCCACTGCTATCAATCATCAACCTGCACTGAGTTAGACTACCACCAAGGGCGGGAGTCAGAGAGAAAATGAGAAGCGGAGACTGATTTTCACATTCTGCCAAAATGAAAGAAATGCAGCTAGAGCACAGAGCTAATGATCGCTGATGAAACCTGGCCAAAAGCAAACAACTTGACAACTTCACAGTTTGGTGGCAGAATCCATCCCTATTTTCTGAAGTTTGAGCCCTGTTCACGTGGTGTAAATCAGTCCTGCCTGAGTTGTCTCTTAATTAGCCACTTTGCAGCAACAAGGAGTCACTGCTGAATATGTGCTGCAGCCAGAGCGTGTAACTCCAGCTGCCTAAAAATAGATACAGACCAGGCAAAAGAGATGCAGAAAGAGCAAAACAAACTCTCTACCATGGATGGACTCAGCTGGGAAGACAGACTGAAATCTGCCCAGAGAGAAGCCTTCAAACTAAAATGCCTATTCAAATCATTACATTGTTTTGTAAGTGGTATCTATAGATAGTAGTGTTCACCTCTTTAAGCAGTAAAAATTGCTATAACATATCTCAGTATCTAAATGTGTGCTTATTCTATGAATACTAAAGCACGTAGTTACAGGAGATGGGTTTTTAGGCACATTTCTCAGCTGCAGTTGTACACAGTCCATGAAACAAAATTGTTTTCCCCCAGCTCATCTATTCCATGAAGACAGACTGTGTGTTTGGGGAGGGGGAACAGCACCAAATTACAATTTTTGCACTCTTCAAGTACAGGATTTTGCATAAATATAAGCCCTTCTCCATCATACTAAATGTATATTTAATCTGAGTCAGTACAACATGCTCTACAACAAATTCTTTAGGATTAAGAGTAGTTACTCAAAGAAAGGTTTGGCAAACACAGCAGAGACAGGTTAAGTTAGAAGAATCACAGACTCATAGAATCATTAATATGGAAACAACCTTTAAGACCAACACTACCATGACCACTAAACCATATTCAAGTGCTACCTCTCCACATTTATAATTGTAAGCTGAGATATCAACAATGAAACTGTAATTACTAAAATTCTACAGACTTGGACAAAATTATGTCTTACATATGAGGTTTTTGTTTTTTAAAGCACACTTGTTTCTGCCTGAAAGCAGCACAGAATCCTATAATTGTTTCAGCTAAAAAAGAACTGTAAGATCAACCCAACACCACTGTGGTCACTATACCACATCCCAGTGTGCCATGACCACACCCTGAACATCTCCAGGGATGGTGACTATGCTACCTCCCTCAGCAGCCTGTTCCAATGTCTCACCACTTCTTCAGGAACAAATTTTTCCCTAATATCCAACCTAAATCTCTCCTAATGAGTACAATCCAAAATAACTAAAAAGCAAACTGAAAAGTAGACAGTTGTGTACAAAAGGTAGTAATTTTAAAAAGGGAGATTACAAGTAATAAATATGTTAATTGAACATAAAATAGTAATAGAGATGCTTGAACGAGGTAAGATTTTAGCACTCTTGACACTTCAGCCAAAGCCAGAGACAAGAGAACTTTTATTTTAGGCCAAACCACTCAAGAAGCCTTTATCTTGCTTTCTTTGGAGCAAATCCTCCCAATGAAAACAACAGGCACAATACTTTCACTGAGACTAGGCTCATTTATCCTTTCTTGAGATGCAAGCATCAAAAAAATCACCATTAAAACCTTGAGCAGAATCCATGGTAATGGGCTGAGCCCTGAAGAGCGCAGTGCCACTGCTCAAAGCTGGGAAAGGGAGAGCAGGACACACACACACACAGAGAGAGAGAGAGAGAGAGAGAGAGAGAGAAAGGGCTTCTCAGCAAATACTAGGAAAGCTAGGAATAATATTGTCCAAAACGAAGCCTACCTTTTCTCTACAAACCTCATCCTTCAAGAAACTGAATTTATTTTGATTCCTTTCTTCATCCAAGAATGAGGTCGAATTCAAAGCTCTTTCCTGTGCCCTATCACTTTATTTATTGCTTTACTACTTTTGGCCCCTAGTTGGTATTCTGAGAGCATGAGCCACACAGGCAAAATTTGCAGTGAATTCCTATTTAGTACAGTTTTAATGAAGACAAACATTACACAGGCATAAATTTCAGACTGGATGCTCCAAGCCAATGCGACCTGCTTAGGAAAAGTAAATTAAAAGGTGAACAAGGTGTTCAGATTTCAAATTGTTAGTCAAAGTTTCACATACTAAAGTTCCAAGTCTTGCCTGAGGTGTATCAATATAGACAAGGTATGTCTGATGCCTTTGGGAATGTCACAAATATGTATCCAAGAAGAACACAAACCCCAGCACTCTGAAACAGTGACATGCTTTAGGGACTTACAGTGCTCTCATTCTTATTTACACAGCCTTAACTCCTGCAGAGAGCTCAGGTAGATCCTAATCAGACCCTACAGCTACACTAGAAAAGATATTATGACAGAATCATATCTGGAGAAGGGTAGATTTAGGATGGACATCAGGAGGAAGTTCTTTACAATGGGAGTGGCAAAATTATGGAACAAGCTGCCCAGGAATGTGGTTGAGGCTCTGTTCCTGGAGACATTCAAGATCAGACTCAATGTGGCCCTGGGAGCTTGGAGGTGTCCCTGCTGACTGCAAGGGGGATGGAAAAGATGACCATTGAGGGTCTCTTCCAACCTGATATGATCTGTGAAACCATGAATCATAGAATGGTTGAGTTGGAAGAGACCTTAAAGATTATATAACTCCAATTCCCATGCCATAGGCAGGGGACACCTCCTACTAGATCAGGTTGCTCAAAGTCCCATCCAGCCTGGTTTTGAAACCTTCCAGGGAGGGGGCATCCACAACCTCCCTGGACAACCTGTGTCGGTGCCTCACTAACTCACCAATTAAGTAGTACAATGCTATGAGGTCATGATCAAAATAATCTCCAAAATGAAGGAGACTAGGAAGCTTCTGTGGGCTGTGCTATAAGAAAGCTGACGAGAAATGTCCTTTCAAGCTTATCCGTATCAGCATTTGGATAAATGGACAGAGCACGGAAAGCCACAACAATTTATCAGTCCTCTAATGCTTACTGTAGGTATCATCTGCATTGCTGTGCATCCAAATTCAACTTTTTCAGGTTGTTTTGTTCTGCATTACACAAGTAGAGGGGAATTGTTTCTATGATACCACTATTACTTCACTGTTACTGGAGAAGAGAAGACTCTGGGGAGACCTAATTGCCACGTTCCAGTACCTAAAGAGGGCGTAAAAGAAGGCTGAAGAGGGACTGTTTACAAAGGCCTATGGTGACAGGATAAGAGACAGTAGTTTGAAATTAGGGAAGAGTAGATTTAGGTTTGATGCTAGAAACAAGTCCTTCACTATGAGGGTAGTTAAGCACTGGAACAGGTTGCCCAGAGAAGTAGTTGAGACCCCATCCCTGGAAATATTCAAGGTGAGGCTTGTCAGGGCTCTGGGCAACCTGATTTAGTGGAGGATGCCCTGCTCAGTGCAGGAATGTTGAACTAGATGACTTTTGGTGGTCCTTTCCAACCCAGGTGATTCTATGATTCTATGCTCCTCCACTCACAAACATGTGTTTGCATGGTATAACTCCAGTGCTCACAGGCTAGAGAGAACAAGAAGCACCATCTTCTCTAGAGGTCCCTCCACTTCAAGCCCAGCCAGTATACCAGGACTCAGAGAAGCAGCTGTATGACCACTTGCAACACCTTTTGTTCAGGGGCTGGTGAGCTGATGCTTTTTCTCACTGTCTTCATAACTTCCCATCCCTGCTTTCAAGCCTTGCCATGTCATTTCATTATCCCACAAGCCCAAGACTGGGAGTGATTGCTGCTCATTTAGATGAAAAAGGATTTCTGCCAAATAATTTAACAAAAGAGTTCTTCTCTCCTTGCCGTATTCTTCTTCTTAAAAAAAAAATATATCTATAGAACAGATAAAAATAATAGCTTGCTTCTGCCAAGGAAGAACTGTAAGAAAATACATATTTCTCTTCTGCACTGATTTTTTTAAGTTGGATATACACAATAAAAGAGCACTCTTCTGCCCATTACTCCCCTGATGGGATCACAGATGGCTTGAACTCTTTAGTCGAGTCTGAAGAAATCATTCAGTTATGACAATTGCTGCATTTGTTCAGTGTCTCAGTCAAGGGGGGAAAAAAAAAGAGAGAGAAATTAAAAGAGGAGACAAAGCAAGAGAGAGTGAAAGGGAAGAATACAAGGAAGAAGCAACCTGTACAGTTCTAGCAACAAGTGCCATGGACCTCAGCATACTGCCTTCCACATTTCCATGTCCCACAAAGTAAAACCAGCCCTGCATTATTCTTGACAGGTTTTCTAGGATGGATGTTCTCTTGATGCAAACACATCAGCTTGCTCACCATCACTATTCCTCTCAAGTTTTTCCTAATATTTTTCTCAAATTGTCTTTATCATCCCAACCACTTTGGATGTAGTCCCCAAACAGATAGAATCACCCTATGGGGTACAGCTCTTTCTGTTTGTGGCCTGTGAGATTTGTTGAGGGGATTTGCTATCGCCACATCACCCTCCTGTCCTCTTTTGTAGCTTCTTATTTTTAATCCAGAAACTATAGGGGTTTGCATTCATTTTTTATTATGTGGAAAGAAAAGATACAAAAGGAGCTTGTCCACAGACCTGCCAGTTTCTTTCCAAGCACACCAGAAGAATTTCACTTTTTGCCTTCTACCTTCCATCCAGGGTAGGGAGAGGCAAGGCAACCTAGCCAACTGTCCTGCTCTGAAGATCAGTGTCACCAAATGGATGAGTGAAGTTGCTCTGACAATTTCTCTTCCTTTTCTATTTTGCAAGCAGTGTTGAACTGGGAAGAACAACTGTTATCATCTCCAAGTTTTACATTTTCATCAAACTGCAAGTTCAAGGAGTTGAACCCCCACTAAAATGGGCCAGTACAGCTAGATATAAAGCTGTCAATATTGGCACAGTTCTGGAGTTGAGAAGCAATTGCCACTGGTCATCCCCTCCTTAAAGGATAGGTCAAATCTGCACTAGGAAGTGAGGAAGCTGGCATTTTTTCAGAAAGAACAGAAGTCTGCAGGGAGAAGCCGGAATGAGGAAATTTCTGATAATAGGAAATTACTTTCTCTATGGGTTGCTCCACCATTGTGACAAGTGCCCAGAAAGGCTGTGGGATCTTGTCGGGGAGGAGTAATTAGG